>LGRX02025063.1:0-29425 GCA_001247695.2 Cymbomonas tetramitiformis | reverse complement strand
TAGGCACTGCAACCAGGGCGGCTGCTCTATTCTAGGCCCGAGGCGAGAAGCAGGAGACGGCCTCATAGGTCAGGTCTCAGGGAAAGTTGCGACCCACCGCTTCCGAATCCCACACCTTCGGGCAGTCCCTCGCCCGCCACCTGCGCTTACACCCGCCCACTTTCCTGTGTGAGGACCCCCACCGGCAAAAGCATGCAAAAGAGCATCAAGACCTACTGGCACGTCATAGACAGTGTCTGAGGCGACCACCCCACAGGCGGCGCATCCCACGTGTGATGCGCTGCCGGGCGTCATGCCAGGAAAATTCAACCGTCCTACATGGCGCGTCATACCTCTCAGTCTTCAGGCTCAGAAGCCGATCATAAGGACATATCGGTTAGCCCTCGAATACGGATGCCAGGGGCGTGAATCATTGTATGTTAAATGTCATCGTATATCCAGCGGCCATGTGCATGCGGCGCTGCCCAAATCTGACGGCCGCCGCACGAGCGCGGCCCGCTGATCGGCCTGCAGACTATCATGCTGCGCCGGCTGAATGTTCCACGCCTTGCTCCTCAGGGCACGCACCGAAACAGTCTGTACGGCCGGCCTTTCCACGGAAGTGTGCAACGTATGGATTCTTGGTCTTGAGCTTTGCAGTGTAGGGTCCCCACGAAACCTGATATGGGAACCCTCGGAGCTATGGATCTTGTTCCAGGCCTCTGCCGCAGTGCTCACTTCCATGCTACCTCCATGCGGCTCCATGCTGGCAGCACCTGGAGTGGATGGAGAGGCGAGGGGAGTCCTGCAGGTGGTGCAAATAAGGGTGTGATGTGAGGGGAAAGGATGGGGGAAGAGACACGCGGCACATCCGGGCGTCAGTGGCTTGCCGAAATGCACGATAAGAGCGGCACGCCTCATACAGGACCCCCACACGACCGACTCCTGCTGCACCGTCCGATCAACTTTGCGGCACTCCTTTGAGACATGTTTGCAAAGGCCGCGTGGGGCGCTTTCCCTCAAAAATGACCACGGAGCGCCCCGCATTACAACGGTGTGGAAGGTCGTTTCGACGTGGGGTGCCGTGATCGGCCGCGGCCCGAGGTTAGGCTTCCTCGTCATCCCTCGAGCTCTACCGCCGCAGAATAGCGGAGCAGCGGCTTCTGGGAAGCCTCAACGTGACCGGTTCCGTGCGCGGCGCCTCCATGTATCCAGTGCAGCCAGCAGTGCAGCGGCTGGGAGGCAAGTCGTGGGGCAGTCTGGGGCTACCTGACACGTGGCCGGAAATGGCCGCGGTGCGTCTCATAGATGCTGTACATGGCAAGCCCGATGATCGTGACCCACACCACCGCTGTCCTCGCCATCTCCATGTCCACGTGGAGTGCATACACCTCGTGGGTGGCATTCGGCTCTGGTGCCCCAGGCGTGGTGGGCACCATGTCGGCATTTGTAGTACAACCCTCGACGTACGCATAGTCCCCGTGGCCGGTCTGACCCCAGATGAGGAGCCGGTAGCTATACACCTGCGCCGCCAGCAGCCCACGACGGATTGGGAGTGAGCAGCGCGACTGCGGCGAATGGATGCAGTGAAACAAACCGCGCCACGTGGCAATCCCAGGGAGAAAGAGAAGCGAGGACGCAGCAAGCACAAGGCGTGCAAGGGAAGCAACTGCAGTGAAACAAACCGCGCCACGTGGCAATCCCAGGGAGAAAGAGAAGCGAGGACGCAGCAAGCACAAGGCGTGCAAGGGAAGCAACCGGAGTGGCCAGCCATGGATGCAGCCTCGGATCTCACACAAAGCAGTGAAGGCTGGCAATCCCAGGGAGAAAGAGAAGCGAGGACGCAGCAAGCACAAGGCGTGCAAGGGAAGCAACTGCAGTGAAACAAACCGCGCCACGTGGCAATCCCAGGGAGAAAGAGAAGCGAGGACGCAGCAAGCACAAGGCGTGCAAGGGAAGCAACCGGAGTGGCCAGCATGGATAGCCTCGGATCTCACAAAAGCAGTGAAGGCTCATCCCTGCCACGCGCGGCCATCAAGCCCCCTTCACCGGGCAGGGAAGGGGTGCATCTTCATCGAGGGCCCTACGACACAACGGAGGGCCCCCTCGGCTGGCGGGCGATGCATACCTCCCCGCTGAAGGCGGTCTCGTCGATGTAGCTATCCTGCAGCTCCTCTGAAGCACAGTGACGCCCGCAATAGGTCAGGCTCGAGGCGCGGAAAGCTGCGGTAGGGAGACAGAAATGCCTTAGGCAGGACTGAGAGCTGCAGGCCGGGGCAGATCGATGACGTGGGCAGGCAACCGCATTGAGAGGCTGGCGCACACAGGACACGCACTGAGGGAAACCGAGTGCAAGACCAAGCATGTTCATGAAGTGCGCCCCGGGTCAAACAAACATGTCCAGCATCTGCAGGAAAGGGCGAGCGCCCCGGTGGTGGTCAACTTTTTAGTTAGAGGTAGGTATTGGGGCAGAATGGGAGCTGTCTATCCAGGCAGCCCCATGAGAGGCGAGCTGCCACTTCAGCGAGTCCCCTCGGGGAATGGATGAAGGCCGCGAAGGAAGGGTCTGGGAGGCACCATGCGAGGCGGGCCCGTGAGAGATGGGCTGCCACTTTGGCGCTCGAAGGCTTTTCCTCTAAAGCCCACACGCCCCAGCTGCGCCTTAGAGAAGGACTCGCACCACACTGCCGAGAAACTGCTACTGAATACCCAGCCCGTCACTTTGCTGGTGCACTGAATACCCAGCCCGTCACTTTGCTGGTGCACTGAATACCCAGCCCGTCACTTTGCTGGTGCACTGAGGGTAAATGACTCTCACAAAACAGTCGTGCGCATTGGATCCCCTTCCACGGCGCCCAGGAAAAAACGTGCCAGGACGGTGCCAACTTCTTGAACGACGGGCGCATGGCGGACATGCATGCACATGAGCAGCACAGCCCTCTCGCGGTGACCCCCCATACATTCCCCTCCTTGTCCGGCTTCACTGGGACGGGTAAATCCGTTTCGTCAACGAGGGGCAAGTACCCTTGGCACCCAGGGTTTGTCCACAGGTCGGATCAGGCTGCTAGTCACGGCAGGTCCACGTTGTCAACATGCGTTGACCCGCTTAGGCCACTAGAAAAGATGCAGCACGATTGCAGCCAAGGTTGCAATCCGCGAGTAAATATCTGTCAAATAGAATCCGTTCTGTTGAGCAGACGAAGTTTCCCTCCGCCTTCGGCCATCTAGCACTTAGTGTTCCCACAGGCGGCAAAACCCACACACTGTCTGGCACCTAGGGTTCCCACTGGCGGCAGAATCAACATGATGCCCAGCAACTAATCCCAACGTTGCACGAGCCAAAGTTGTAACACTTCCCTTGAGCGTCAGGATGCTTTTGCTTTTCAAAAGCAGCAATCCGAGCTCCGAAAATTCAGTGTGTCCCGCGAGGTCTGCAACACCAGGGCCCGGGGCGTGCAGAGGCTCACCTCGAGTTCGTAGCCGTGTGCGCGCGGCCGTCCAAGGTTAGCCGGCATGTGCCATAGGACCGCAATGCTGGTGGGCGATAGGCCTGGACGTGGTGTCACGTGGCGTCATTGCCACAATAAAGCCAGTGAGAAAAGAGGCGGCGCACAAGCAGTGGCAGGGAAGTGCACGGGCAGTGAGCGATGAACGCTGAAGTGCCGCAGGGGCAGCATTATGGAGTGGCAAGAAGGCGCAGAAGGGGCGGCCGAGAGATGCAAGGGCGGCAGCAGGGAGTGGCCACGATGCACGACGGGCGCAAAGGGGGCCACCTTCGCAAGAGAGTTGCTCCGGCTGGCCGGGAACAACGCCCTGCCCGCTAATTTTCTTTTTCATGCTACGTGTCAGCTGCTTCCGATGTAGCTTGCTCTTCACACCGAGCTCTTCGTCCATTGCACTTGTGGTGAGCAGCATAGGAAAATCCAGCGCTGTGATGGCGTTCGCTCGGAAAGCCTCTGCATACTGCAAGTGCACGTCATTGGGGACCTTAGTCTCAACGTGCCCCCGTCAAAGGAGGAGGGCCCACCTGAGCGTTGTCTGATGCCTCCCGAGTCACACAGGACACCACACAACGTTGGGCAACCACGGTGAGCTTCCGGGTGAAAGCTGAGCTGCGACTTGATTGAAGTGTGGTGCCCCGCTGTGCTGTGCACACGTGGCGCAGCGGCTCAAGCGTCTTTGCTCCTCTTTGACCCTCACAGCGCACGTGTCATCCTAAGCAGCTACAGCGTGAACACTCGACGTACGAGTACGTGCCATTCACACCAGCTACGTGGCTCACTCTCTGCAGAGGGTCAAGTGGCAAACACCGCAGCTACAGGGCGCGGGCTCTGCATGCGAAAGGGGGCCTCGTGGTGCCAGAGGAAAGATGTTCGAATTTAGTAAGCTTCGGTCAAGTTCATAAGTAGGGCAAATTGTAGGCAAGTGCAGTATATGCTCAAGGGGATGCTACTCGGGGCAGCTGCCGGCCGAGACGCCTGCGTTATATGGGGGATCGTTACCTGAGGTAGCTGCAGCCCGTGCGTCACCCAACGCACGACTTCGTCACAGGTCATGATGTCATTTAAGTGCGCCTATCGCACACGAGGTGGTTAGGTGGGCAACGCTTTGGAAACCAAAGTCAGGCGGATATGAGTTGTGGAGCGGCTTTCGGCGAGCGCACGCGGCATGGGCCTCGCTCATTCGAAGATTGAACGGTCGTGCAGCCTCGGTGGACGGCAAGAGAACACGGAGGGCTGTAGGCATGATATGAGAAGGAAGGGTAACATACTTCTAGTTCGTCCTCGTCTATGGTGCCTCCGATATCCGACCCGTCGACAGCGCCGAGGAACAAATCCACACTGTGGGAAGTGACGAAGGGGTTGGGATGACTCAAAAACGAGCAGGTGACGTAACTTTGCTATGATATAAACTGCTCGGTCAAGGGCGCTAGGACGTCGGGGACCGTACGATATAAACTGCTCGGTCAAGGGCGCTAGGACGTCGGGGACCGTACGATATAAACTGCTCGGTCAAGGGCGCTAGGACGTCGGGGAGTGAATAGGTCGGGACGTGATCCCGTTAGAAAAATGGCAGTTGCGTGGTGATGTGGGCGAGCGCGAGAGGGACAGCTCGGCCAAAACGTGTCACAAAGTGCGTTCACGAGTCCAAAGTCGGCACGGTCCACTGAGCGGCCGTAAGCACATGCACAATAGGCAAGTGGGTGCTAATCATTTGATCCGACCAGATCAACTTTCCTGGCACCATAGGCAGGTGGTCCTAATCGGGGCCGGAATATCTAATTCTATTGTGAACTTCGTATCACCCGTGTTGGACAAGATTACTTCCCCTGAGATTTGAAAACAGTTTCCATTCTTTTACCTCGCTTCAATTTCGTGTGCTGTATCGAAGTCTGTTCCACCAACTTCCTCGAAGAACTGAAGCGCGCCACAAACACCTTCCCCGAATGTCACGCCGACGCGCAAGCAAATCGGAAAATGCCATCACAAATATGCCTGGACGGGAGCATTCAATTACTGCTAAAACATTCTGAGGAGGCGTGTAGGGCGCAAAATTGAGCTTGCATAAACCAGCGCGTCGAGAGTAGGGTATGCGCTTCCAAACCTTGGAGGCTTCCTCCGGCTCGATCTGTCCATCACCGTCTTTGTCTACTAGGTCGAAGAAGACAGAGATGCCAGCTTGCTGAGTCTGCAGATTCAAAGCCATTTTGCTAAATCGAACGTTCGAACGGATTGCAGCGGTTTTTTCGCCGCAGGGATATGCCAAAAAAGCCATCCAGCGGTGAGAACGATCGTCATGCGACAAGGCAATTTCCGACACGCAACAATGCGCAGGAACTATTCTTGATGTTTAAATGACACTTCTATGGCAAGGCGCGCACGAACCTCTTGGTTGAAAGAGTCCTCTCCAGATTCGATCGACTGCGCGCATAGGTGTGAACTGGCGACGATGAAAATTAAGAAGTAATAAATGGGGTATTGTTTACTGCTGACAATTTGAGAGGACGTATGCCTTAGGATACGGTTAGCTCCGGATGGTAATTCCATGTCCGTTAAGAAGCAAAATCAACAAAGATGAAAGCGGCACCAGGGCGACAGCTGGCTGCGACGCGTGGGAATACGTTTCTCTGGGAAGGTTGTTGAACAAGAAAACACTTGTGTGTATGAGCACGAGTTGACTTCTACATTATATGGAAATGTAGAGCATAGGCACACTCATGAAGGCGTGCATACATGTATATACATATGTGCATATGAGAATTTGAAGACCTCCCGGCCGTGTTATGCTGCTGCGTCGTCCGTGCTCCCTCTCGGACGTGTTGTGAGTCGTTGAGTCGCAGTCGTCGCGGCAGTGATTGATGGTTTGAAAAACGCGAAATCGCTCCCTCGCCTGTCTGCTGTCATGCGATAGGGTTGCCACACGACACGGCGACACTATTCTTAATTCTATCGGGCCCGTCGTTATAAAATAGAAGCAGCGCACATGCATTCCATCGACGGCAAAAATGAATTAGTTGAACAGTTCGCCGCACGGCTTAACATTGAGTGTTGGGCGGTCCGATCTTCCGATGGCAGCATAGAACCGACCGCGATGAAGCATGCGATGATTCTTGATTTGGAGGAGGCGGTTGGTTACCTTACGGTTTTTTCTGATTTTCAATGAAAGAAATTTCGAGAAGGATTCAGAATTGAGAATATCAATATCGAATACAAAATCGAGTACCAAAATCGAGCTGAAGCTCTGTAGACTATACACCCTGTGTCACTCAACTATAGGTTCCTACTATAGTGAATAGTCTATTCTCTATGGAATAGGGTCTTAAAAGTCTGATTTATAGTACATTGTACTCTATTCATGGAGACACTTCACTCTCGTCTGAGAATCTGACACGGTGTGACAATGACACCGAGGTATTTTACTAGGTATTTCGTGGCGTCGATTCTTTCATTCTTTGATTCTAGATTCTTGATTCTATCTGGATCTGTCATCCCATTTCTCATTTGACCACAGTCTCAGTAGACAGTTGTCCACAGCAGGGCGCCAGGGCCCCTGTGACACAGTTCACCATTGTGTCAGTCAGTCAGTGTCCCAACCGTATATTTATTCCGATCGTGATGTCGTTGTCGCTAGATACGTAAACAGTCGATGAGTCGAGTGAAGCACTGAACAACCTGGAGCCCTCGGGCTGACGTGACCGTGATAGGACCGGGCCGTGATGACGTGTGAGGTGTGATGTGCTGGCACTGCTGACTCGAATCGAGTTCAGCGCGAGGCAGCGTCATCGTCATCGTCGTGAGTCTCATGACTCATGACTCATGACTATGACTGTAACCCAAACCCTTCGCTTGACTGTCACAGAGACAGACTCCTGTGTCCTGTCGCTGTCGATGACTCGATGTGGACTCATCCTGATCGAAGCGGTCGTGATCTCCACAGTGTTAGTGAGTCGGTGCGGTGACACAATCGACAAACACAATGGTCTCACGTCATCGTCAGACTCTCAGATCTCAGTCGACTGCGCAGCATCAAGATCACCGATCAAGACCTCGAGACGACTCGCGTTCGAGCGCCTGCGCAAGTGCGCATCGGCATGCCCGATCGCGATGCGCCTCGTCGCCCGATATTAAATTGTCGATTTATAGCTTGCTGCAGCCTGAGGTGCTGCTCCTCCCGTCCGTTTCGTTTGTGTTCCAGGCGAGGGTTGCGATTATAAATTAAATATGAATATTCTTCTAGAATTTCCAACCGGTCGCATCATGATCATCATCATAGATCACGATCAACATCATTCCAGCCGAGTGTGTCACGAGCACGAGTACAGTAACGAGTAAGCGCTATTCTATAAACACTCCGCATCAGCAGTCGCAGTCCGAGTGGAGATGGAGTGAGCTCACGTCAGACGGATGGCCAAAAAGAGGAGCGACCACTGATTCAGCCATACACGGTTACCTGTACGTGTAATAATTTGAGTTCAGACTCGCGAGTTTACAGGCAAAAGCAGGTTTGCAGGCAGAATCTGCACAATTGTAGATTGTGACCCGCATCGAGGCTTTCCTTCAAAGCTGAAGGGTGACGTGTCTCTTTTCATTTGCGGAGCACCGAGGAAGGATCTGTAATTCGCAGAATTGCACGCAACTTTCAGCTCAATAACCTATTTGTTTATGGCGGGATTTCTTCGGAAGTTGTCTAGCTTCTTCCGTGGCAAGGTGCGATTTGATAGGTTATCCGGGTTCGTTGAAAACCACAAGGAACGCCGGGCTTCGGAAAACATCGCATCTACTTTTCACTTAGTTTGTTTAATATGATTCAGGGCTATTACGATCAAGACGAAGAAACTCAGGATAACGAACAAGCAACCGGAAGATTTCGGCATACTAAAACAGGTTTGAGCACCTGGTCCACTTTGCTTCACTGATTTTTTGCCAAACCCTAAAACCCTAGAGAGTTTTACTGAGTGTCCTCGTTCAACAGTCCAACGCGATGTGGACGTTCCTGAACCTGTAATTGCTGGTGGAGGATATGGAGGCGGTGGTATTCAGGTAAGTGTCGACGTGACTGGCTGAACTTTGCATATTTGTACGTCTGTGTGGTCTTTTGGTTTTGAACTGCCCACAGTCGAAGTCGACCGTACGTTCCGTTTCCAATTTTGCCGTACGTTGTCAGTAAGTTGTCTAGTTATTTAAAACCCTGGTTGTTTATCTTCTGGGAGCAACGAAAAGTGCCCAAAGCGCTTCGCACTCACTTCCCAACTTTTCTGACGTTCCTGGTTTGACGTGACCAAACACAAAATGTGATAGCATTTCGAACTCTCCTGTCGAGGTTTGGCTTCACTAAATGGATTGCACGTGGACTTCGCTTGTCTGCACATAATACCACAGATAACAGGTTTATTCTAGTAATCCTTTATTTTAGGCATCGAAATCTTGACTGTGAGTGAAAACTGGCTTCGGGTCTTGATTGCATCCATTTGCTCAGGCATATTCAGTAGGAGCCTTATTTTGTGCGACTATTTACTGCAGAATACGTTTTCCAGACGCACTTGGGATCGTCAGCTATGGGTTCTCCCTGTTGCTTCCAGGGCCTGTCTTGGTACGTGCAAAGTCTGAAAGAAGATGACGACGGGTTCATCGCAGATCAGTTCTTCGTTGAACCGTTCAAGGTTCATTCTCGTCCCTTTTCACCCCAACTAAAATATGATAGCGCTTGCACTTGCATTTCTTTCACACCTTTCCTAAGACGAGGTGTCCTGGAGCCTCGGGTGCGACTTGGGCGAGCTCGTGTAAGTTCGTTAGTAGTGGTTGTATGGTAAAAGCTCGAATTGAAGGGAGTGGGCTGCAGGCAATAAGTATTTCTCGTCCTGCAAGACCGGGGAAACTTGAAGTATTTGGTGGAGATGTTCGACACGTCTGTTAGCTTTGCAAAATAGAGCAGGTATGCCCAAGCCCCGTCTCGAACCCGCTCTGCAAGTTTAGGACTCACGCGAAACTCGAACCTTGAAACTCGAGCAGTTTATATTTGCGTACTCGTGTGGTGGCAATAGTGGTGTCCCAGACGTCACCGCCGTGTTTCTGGGGCGTGGGCTAATGTGCGGCACCCACTCATCCGTTTTTTTTTTTAATTTTTTTATTTGTTCTCGGTCGCCAGGCACATCTAGAGCAAACCTTTAATTTTCCTGCTCGTTTGCTTTTTCTTCCACCCTCTATCTACAACGTGTCTGCACTACACAACAGTGTTACCAGTGCGTTGTGCTGCACCTGTGGGGCATCCCTCCAAACGTCGCCTCACTTCGTCTCCTCACGCGTACCGTTCAGTATCAACCGCGCTTATTCCAATGAAACACGTGCTCTTCCCTCCGTCAGCGATCCTGGCAACCTGACCCGCCTATACTTGATGTTCTGAAGCTATGCGCGTAAAAGCGCCTTTAAAGACTCCTTCTTTACAGGCTGGCTTTAAGAAAGCTCCACAAGTACTAAACGGTGCTACCCCCAACCTTTAGGATCGTGCAGGCGAAGGTGTTAGTGAAGCTCCTCCGGTCTCGTTTGCGCAACCTTGAGCGTACACTTGGAAAAAGTGTTAGCGACGGCAGAGGGACCCGACTCTCTGGTTTCTAGAGGTCCGGTGAACGGGAAAGTTGTGAATGAAGATGCTGTATGCTGAAGCGCGACTTTGACCATACGGTTTCCTCAGAAAAAATTTTGGCAGTCCGTGCGCCTGTTCAATGCATACTCTTAACATGCAGTTCTCCCATACGGCCTTTACTTGCCTTCAATTTTGCAGTTGTGTTTTCGTTCAGAGTTTAGCATGTGCTTAAGCATAACAGAGACGCCGAAGTCTCTGTTTGCAAGCAGATAGAGGGGAGGGGTTTCGAGAGAACACCGCCATGATCATAAAAGATCTCAGAGGAATGTCGAGATCTTCACTCCTGCCCCGTCACACAGGAAACCGCGACCGTCCGCCAGTTATAGCTCATGGACACTGCAGTGAATGTGCATCTGTTCTTCACTCCTTTATCGGCCTAAGAATCGTTCTTGAAGAAGCGTTTGTCAAGGAGAAGACTGTCTGAAATCAAGTGAAGCACAGAGAACGATAGCCAGGAATGTTGAGTGCGTTTCTGTTCAAAAGTTTGGAACTTGTGTGCAAGATGCATTTCAGCTTGCAGCCTCCGCCTCAGAGTACACTCGAATCTAGGTCTTACGATCCTCCCTGTCGATTTACACCTGCTGGTTGAGTGGTATGTGGTTGGGGGAACAGGTCAGACAAGTGGAGTATTATTGTCTTGCAAGAGCAAATGATCTTCTGACAAGGCTCCCATATCCAACAAACAGCTTACAAGATTTACTCTTAGTTCCAGAGCTTATGGAACGACAGGTTACGTTCACGCTAGGATAGGTAAAGTGCCAGTGAAGGTTGTTTTTGGTAGCCATGATACCAGATTCTTCATCTTCTCCACGTTTTTATTGTTTATGTTGAATTATCTGTGAGAGCGGAGGTTCAAACCTTTTTTCCTGTCTAAACTCCAAATTTATATTTTTATCATATTCAGTATCTGCTGAAAACCTAGTTGAATTATATTGTATCAGTGCCTAAGCATTTTCTCAGACCTTCAACTAGGCTTCCTTCCTTTGATGTATTTCAGACAAATACACCGACCAATTAAAGAATCCTGCAGGGATGTTAGTGCGCTAGATCATATGCGTTTGCAATAGAACCCCAATACATTGATAATGTCCTTACAATGTTTTGGGCCCCAAGGGGAGGTATCGATAAGCATCAATACTGCACCTGTTGTTAATAGCATATACACCTCTCGACTCGATATGTCAAGAGACATCTCTGAATCAGATGTTTCGTGCAACGTGTACCTGTCGATAACCTCGTAGTTATCATATGTGTTACTTGTGGACAACTGTTTTAAAACCATGAATTTTATTGATAAAATCCTTGATTACGGTTGATTTGCATATTGAATGGTGATGCTACCAAAGAACAAGGAACGTGTAGGTTTGCAGCGGATGGAGGAATCATACCGCTTCGGTCTACCGTGCGCCAATTATGAGTGGGATAGTATGCCAGAACTCTCGAGTTGACTTAAGGGATACGCGTAATACCGCTAATAACCATAGTACGGTATATTTAAACCTAAACCCCGAGCGGTCGGACACTACATATAGCGATCGTACTCGAACAGTCATACTAGTAGCGCGTCAGCACTCTCACAACCGAGCCTCGGAGATCTATGAGAGGGGCGTGACGCACTACCGGGATTCCTGGTCAAGGCTGCTGTCTACGCAGATCTCGCTACGGCCACCTCCGGACTGAGTGTGGTGACTAGAGATGCTGTTCCAAACTGGCACGGTATATGCAAGATACACACGCCACACAACACACGTCATCGGCCAATAGTAATAAACGGCTAGCGCATATCCATTGCGTAGTTCTCATAACTAGAACATGGATGTTTATAAGCTCCTGCAAGTGAAAATTAAAGCTCATTAAACATCCAGATGCAATACCGTACCTAAATTCGGAAGATTGCAAACAGACACATAGCCCAGACCCCAGAGGCAGGCGTCATCCTTGATGGCAAACTGGTACTACATTGCCGAATAGCGATGGTGTAGTCAGTACTTTGCTCAAGGACCACGTCGGTGGGAATGTCGCCACCACCATATACCATACCCATAAGCGGAATAGAACGTCAAAGTAGAATGTCGAGGTACAACACACTATTCGATGAAAATGACATTATCATATGTCATTTTTGGATTTATATATATTTCATAAAAATCAGGGTTTAGTGATATTTATGCGCGAAATAGGGATACATAAATGCAACAAGCTAGAAACGTGCAGTATGCGTACAATGAAAACACCGAAATATGCATACATGTATCATTCTTTATTCAAATGTTTACGAGCAGAGTACTTTTCACCCTATACCGTCGAGGCATGACTGATACTATCAGTCAGGGCGGTCGACAAATCCTGCTAATTTATTCAGCATTCTCTTCGGTCTCATCTTCATCTAAGTCTTCTTCATCCGACTCAACAGTGGCTGCTTCCTTCCCCTTCGTCGTCGGTGCACTCTTCTGTTTTGGCTTCGTCTCGGCATCCTGATCGGGCTCGGCGTGGAAATTGATCAGCCGTTGCTGCGCAGAGCTGACCATGTACTGGTCGTGGTCGAAGCCGATCGCGTTCATACCACACCTCATGGCGGCCATGGACGTCGAGCCGACGCCGCAGCAAGCGTCGAGAATCCAGTTGAGTGGATGGCCGTTCTCATCCACCTTGCCCGGATTGTCACCGAGCATGTGGCACTGGATCAGCTCCATCAACAGTGCTAGGGGTTTCTGATGGTTATTCACGACTTTGCCGTCGCGTTTGTACATCTGGTGCACAACCGGGAAGCCGCGCAAAGTGACGCGCGGCTCAGACGTTCACCGTCCCCAAAATCAAAGTTGAACATCCACTCCGGCTTTTTAGAAGACTCCCCCTGGGCATCGCTCTTTACATGGTACCCCAGGACGCCACATTCAACGTCATTGAAGCGTACGGACTTGTTGGGGTTCATGTGCACGTTCCCCTTGTGCCAGAAGAACCGCTCCGCGCGGCCGGAGCAGTAATTGTCAATCACCTCCAGGAAATCGTTTTGTTGGACGAAACCGCAAAAGATAGCGACTGTCCATGCCGGGGCGGTGGTCTTGGCGTTGAAAGACTCCAGGAACGGTTGCACCTCCTCCTTGGTCATCGCGTCGGGAGTTTTCTCCGTGTCAAGGGCGTAATTGCAGTCGATGATCGTCCCCGTGAAGGGCAGTCTCGGGATGTCCTTCAAATCGTTCATGCTGCCCTTGACGATCTTCCAACGAGGGAGCATCGGCACGTCCGTCTGATGTGTGGGCTCGTCGTCCTCCAGGCCTGCCTTTCCTGCAACCTTAGGCTGCGGCCCGTCAGTCCGCGCCTCCCGATAGAGCTTGATGTCGACTTTCACCTCGATCTGTTGCAAGCCTAGGATGTTAGCCGCGCTTGGCGCCTGCGCTTCTTTGAGATTTGCCCGCGCGTTCTCAACGTAATTGAAGATCGCGTGCGGAACTTCCCCAGACCCCCCCCGGCGCGCTCCCCCCTGAGTTGAAGGTAAGCAGCCGATCAACGACTCGATTTTCTCTTGGGAGCTCCAGTAGGGGGTGAACTCGTCCTTGAATTCGTCCCAGGTTTGCAATCCCGCCGCGGACACCAAGTGCTTCTGCACCATGCGTTCCTTCTTGAACTGGCTTATCATCTGGCCCCCCTCTTTTACTGAGATCTCCTTGTCAATAATCAGGCGCAGATACGTGTCCACCTTGTCGAACTCCGCATCCCCCGCCAAGCCGCCCAAGTTAATCCAGAACGTCATACCCATGGATTTGGCATTGTGGAGAAACTGAGCTTCTTCCACCAAAATGCCTGCCCCTCTAGACGAGCCCGCTCCGTGGTCCCCGCCTCCTCGTTGCACCTCGTCTTCCATCTGTAAGTAAAAAAAAAACATTTTTAGCATGTCTTAAAATATAGAAAAGGATGCTTTGGGAGGGAGAACACTGTTTGAAGCAGAAGTAAAAAGTAATTTACCTGTCGGTTGGAGGTGGCCTTTTTGCCAGCTTTCTTGGAGGGTCCGCTAGCGGGCGAAGATGAGGCCTTGCGCTTTTTGGTCTTCGAAGCCAAAGGGTTTTTCATGCCCTTCAGGTCAAACTTTCTGTAAGCCTCCATGATGCTAACGCAGAGGTCCCACGTCTGCGGCCGGAAATTGGCAACGGTCCAGTGCATGAAGTAGTGGTTGATTTGCGTGCTGCCGAACACAGAATGCTTGGACATCGCTACTTGCTTCACATGCGTCTCCATCGACTGGTTCAAGTGAGACATTACGGGGTACCAATCTGTGACCCGATCGAGGTGAGCGTTGATGTCATCCTCCAGCACCGTCACCGTCAGCTCTACCTCAGGGTAAACGATATTTGACACGAAGTGGGAACTGATTCCGCGCGATCGAGATGTCATCAGACCTGAGACAGGTCGTCATCGTCATTTCGCCGGATCCGAGGTGCCACCGCTGCGAGGTGCACATGGTAAAGCTGCGAACGGAAGGTCAAAGGCAAAGGGGAAGGCAAAGGGTTTAAGATTTAGCGGCAGTAGGAATAGTTTTCAGAAGCATATGAAAAGTATTCTAGTGCTTCTGAAAACTATTCCTACTTCTTCTATATCCTAAACCCTTTGCCTTGCCTTTTACTGCTGCACGCGACCGGCAAGCATCTTTGAAACTTCCGAGTTTCAAAGATGCGTTTTGTATTTTGGGTGCACCCTAAAATTACAAAACAGCCGAGCGCTTCCCGTTTGTGCGGGATATTCACATTTATTCCATGGCATATTTCATATGAAATATACACATAAGCACGAAGGCATCGGCCACGCATCTTTGAAACTAACGAGTTTCAAAGATGCGTTTTTGGTCATTTGGGTGCGCATACCCAAATAACAAATCAGCCGAGCGCTTCCCGTTGGCGTGGGGTATCCATCGCTTGAATGTTGAATATTCATTATGATATGAGTTAGCATGCGAGGTTGCGAAGGCATCGGGACAGAATCTACGAAACTGTCCTATGCCTTTGCCTTTGGGTTTGGGTTCGAACGTACCCAAACCCAAAGATGCCAAACAGCCGAGGGCTTCCCGTGCGTCCTAGCGCACGAAACTTGGCACAAATACTGCCAAGATACATATCTTTAAGTTACCTGAAGCTCAAGGCTTCAAGTTACTTGTGCGCGAAACGCGCAATTTATTTCTAAGGCAGATGTTTTGGGTTTGGGTTCGAACGTGACACCCAAACCCAAAGATGCCAAACAGCCGAGGGCTTCCCGTGCGTCCTAGAGCACGAAACTTGGCACAAATACTGACAAGGTACATATCTTTAAGTTACCTGAAGCTCAAGGCTTCAAGTTACTTGTGCGCGAAACGCGCAATTTATTTCTAAGGCAGATGTTTTGGGTTTGGGTTTGGGTTCGAACCCAAACGCAAAGATGCCAAACAGCCGAGGGCTTCCCGTGCGTCCTAGAGCACGAAGCTTGGCACAAATACTGCCAAGGGATATATCTTTAAGTTACCTGAAGCTCAAGGCTTCAAGTTACTTGTGCGCGAAACGCGCAATTTATTTCTAAGGCAGATGTTTTGGGTTCGAGTTTGGGTTCGAACCCAAACCCAAAGATGCCAAGCAGCCGAGGGTTTCCCCTGCGTGTGCATGTGTGTTAATTCATACGAAATATTTCATGGAATATATGTGAATATCCCGCACAAACGGGAAGCGCTCGGCTGTTTTGTAATTTTAGGGTGCACCCAAAATACAAAACGCATCTTTGAAACTCGGTTTCAAAGATGCTTGCCGGTCGCGTGCAGCAGTAAAAGGCAAGGCAAAGGGTTTAGGATATAGAAGAAGTAGGAATAGTTTTCAGAAGCACTAGAATACTTTCCATATGCTTCTGAAAACTATTCCTACTGCCGCTAAATCTTAAACCCTTTGCCTTCCCCTTTGCCTTTGACCTTCCGTTCGCAGCTTTACCATGTGCACCTCGGAGCGGTGGCACCTCGGATCCGGCGAAATGACGATGACGACCTGTCTCAGGTCTGATGACATCTCGATCGCGCGGAATCAGTTCCCACTTCGTGTCAAATATCGTTTACCTACCTCAGGGTCTGCCTCAGGGTTTCCCTCGTGCTCAAACGTCTCCCGCTTCTCGATGTATTGGAATCCCTGGGGATATTTCACGGGATCCGGGATTGCAAATCCATGCTGTGATTCGTATGTCGCCATTTTTCCCACCAGCCCTCCGGCCTGGTACCGCCCAGGTTGATAAGGGATACCCCCTTCGGTGTCCTCGGGGACGCTGGCGACGAACTCGGAGATCAACTAACGCTTCTCGGTAAACGGTGTACACGACCCCATGCTTTTCGAAAAGGGTCGAACGGAGCCCTTGCATGAACTGAGTGCTGTCTTTGCCTTTCTGCTTCTGATCGATATGGTTCTGCATCTCGCCTAAGAACCGAATCATGTCAGGCGTGAGACCGATGTAGATCTTGCTCTCGAAGAACTGGAAAGCTACCTCCAACGGGATTTCCTCGTGACACTCGTCGGTGGCTTGATAACAGTGCTAGTGCCCAAAAACCTTGCCTCTGTATTCTCCCCTCAAAGCTTTTTTCAGGGAGAATTCGGCACGGGTTTTGACATCGTCGATCGCAACGAGGCCCGCATTGAAAGGGGCCCACGGGCTCTCCTTCCTGCCGGACTTCGCTCAACCCTAAACCCGGTACAGGCTCAAGGCGCGCGTTTCGAGGCGGAAAGCGTTCATTAGCTAATGAACGCCTTCCCCCCAGGGACAGGCTCAAGGCGCGCGTTTCGAGGCGGAAAGCGTTCATTAGCTAATGAACGCCTTCCGCCCCGGTACAGGCTCAAGGCGCGCGTTTCGAGGCGAAACGCGTTCATTAGCTAATGAACGCCTTCCGCCCCGGTACAGGCTCAAGGCGCGCGTTTCGAGGCGGAAAGCGTCCATTAGCTAATGAACGCCTTCCGCCCAGGGACAGGCTCAAGGCGCGCGTTTCGAGGCGGAAAGCGTTCATTAGCTAATGAACGCCTCCCACCCCGGTACAGGCTCAAGGCGCGCGTTTCGAGGCGGAAAGCGTTCATTAGCTAATGAACGCCTTCCGCCCCGGTACAGGCTCAAGGCGCGAAAGGGACGTATCGCTATTTCCAACCCAAAAAGCACACCGACACCAAGAAGAAGCACCTCGGCAAGCAGCTTGCGAGTCACGCAGGAGCTTTCGCAGCGCCACCGGGGCACCGACCGTCTACCGAGACTTTCGATAAGAATGAAATAGTGCTGGCATGGAATGTGGATGCGAAAGACCCCGAACGGAGTATACCGAACGAGCAATACGCGCAGATAGTCGTCGCTTTGCTTGCACAACAATCCAAACGCACGCGCAAGGACCTAGGTGACTTGAATGAATCGGATGATTCCGATGAAGACGAAGCTTTTGATAATTGCGTAGCGGTAGCGGTAGCACCTGAAGTGGACGCGTAAAGCAAGACCGAAAAAAACATGTAAATAATATGTGTATAACGTGCATCTGGAAAATGGCGAGGCGATCCGGGATCGCTCTTTTTGTGATCCGGAACGGGATCGATCCCGGGAGGGATGTTTCTTACGGGATCGTTCCGGTTTCGGCGAGATTACACGATCGTAGAGGGTACGCTCCAGGTACGGGAACGATCTTGGAACGCTCCAGGTATGGGAACGATCCTGGAACGCTCCAGGTATGGGAACGATCCTGGAACGCTCCAGGTACGGGAACGATCTTGGAACGCTCTAGGTACAGGAACGATCCTGGAACGCTCCAAGTACGGGAACGATCTTGGGACGATCCAGGTACGGGACCGATCCCAGAACGCTCGAGGTACGGGAACGATCCTGGAACGCCGCAGGAACAGGAACGGTGGAAGGACAGGTGTGATATGCTCAAGATGTATGCAAGCATTCAAAGAAAGTGTATCATGCACCACACATAAAAAAGATAAACTTTCAGAACACAAGGCTAGAGGTAAAGGAGGCAACTTTTCAAATGTGTATATACAAATACAAAAAGAAAATACACCATACAATACACTAGGTACTTCATTTGTATGTGCTCGTAATGTTTCTTTTATCAGCTATCACTGAGTACTAAAGTCTTCTTCTTCCTCATCTATACTTCCCACTCCTACTGTGTTTTGGTGCTGAAGAATTTCTGTTAAAGTTGCAGGCCACTTGGCTGACTGCGCGAGCTTCACACGCGAGTGTAGCATATTCCATCTTTTTACTTGGGTAAAAATTCTTGAGTACTCCTTGCTCAAGGTATTTGGTACCTCAGTCTGCACGTCGAAAGTGCCAAAGTGAGTACTAGTTGAAAAAAGGTGTACTCTAACCAAGCGAAAGTACCAAGGAAATGCATACTTACCACAGCTTGTGACTTTGTGGATGAGTTCTCATTTATCTCATACTCGATGGCCCAATCTTTTAAGCTTGGGCCAAGGAGTGCCTTTTCAACACACATTACAGCGAAAGTTAGAGTTTGGCGTGTGATACACCCATCGAAGTTTTGATATTTCTTTCCGAACACCTTCTTCAAAATAGACCCAAATAGGTCGTTTCCACACTGGTCGACCTGGGGGTGTTCAGCTGAAGGTGCGCTCTTTCTCCACGACGCACCTGTGTGAGTAATAATAAAAGTGAGTATAAACCAAACGAACCATAGAAAGGACTAGAGAAAATAAAGATAGCTGGAATAGTTACATACTTTGTATGTACGGGGTTGTTATGTTATAGTTGTATACCCGGTCCTTGCCAACACCACTAAACGCCTCTGGGTAAGCTTGGATGGTCCCTGCAAATAGTTTTTGCTGTAGCTTGCTGCGCGAGTTCACCCTGACCGAGTTCTTGAGCTGTACATTCAACCCACCTCACTTTTTTACCACGCACTTCTTTTATTTTTGCAAAAAGTTAAGTTAAGAGGCCTTACCGCTTTCTTGGTGAGATTCCAGCCGTGGCAGTCTTTTTCTTTTCCTTGTCCTTCCGTTTCCACGCTATACAATATCCTCATGCACTCACCGATAGTGGAGTCTCCAAAATAATAGCCCTCTGGACCATTTGCCATAGCGTAGCTTACCACTGCGCGAATATTTCCTTCCTGAGCACACCTTTCACCCACGCATGTTATACCAAAAACACTCTTTTTCGCACAAGCATAGCACACGCACGCAGATAGACACTTATCGTGGCATAGGCATAACACAACAAACATACACAGATACACACATTTCAAGCACACGCACAGCACACACGCACAGCACACACGCACAGCACACACACACACAGATACACTCATATCCTAGCACAGGCATAGCACACGCACAGAGAGGTACACACATATCCTAGCATAGGCATAACACAATAGGCACACACATATACACACCTATTCTAGCACAAGCATAGCACACACACACAAAGAAAAACACATATCCTGGCATAGGCATAACAGGCCTACAGATACACACATATCCTAGCATAGGCAAAAGAGGTCTATGCTAGAATAGGAGTGTGCCTGTTGTGTTATGCTTATGCCAGGATATGTGTGAGCCTCTCTGTGCGTGTGCTATGCCTGTGCTAGGATATGAGTGTATCTCTCTGGGCGTGTGTTATGCCTGTGGTAGGATATATGTGTATCTGTTTGTGTGTGCTCTGTGTGTACGAGTGTTATGCCTGTGCTAGGATATGTGTGTAACTTTGTGTGCGTGTGATATGCTTGTGCTAGGATATGAGTTCTAGCACAAGCGTATCACACGCACACAAAGATACACACATATCCTAGCACAGGCATAACACTCGTACACAAAGAGCACACGCAAACAGATACACACCTATCCTAGCACAGGCATAACACACGCCCACAGAGATACACACCTATCCTAGCACAGGCATAACACTCGCACACATATACACATATATCCTAGCAAAAACATAACACTCGCACAAACAGATACACATATATCCTGGCATACGCATAGCACACGCACACAGCTACACACATATCCTAGCATAAGCATAACACAACAGGCACACACATATTCTAGCACAAGCATAGCACGCGCAAAGAGATACACAAATATCCTAGCACAAGCATATCACACGCACACAAAGCTACACACATATCCTAGCACAGGCATAACACTCGTACACAGAGAGCACACACAAACAGATACACACCTATCCTACCACACGCATAACACACGCCCACAGAGATACACACCTATCCTAGCACAGGTATAGCACACGCACAGAGAGGCTCACACATATCCTGGCAAAAACATAACACTCACACAAACAGATACACACATATCCTGGCATACGCATATCACACGCACAGAGATACACACATATCCTAGCATAGGCATAACACTACAGGCACACACATATTCACACATATTCTAGCATAGGCACAGCACTCGTACAGAGATTCACATATATTCTAGCATAAGCATAGCACACCCACACAGACATACACATATCTTATTCCATGTTTTCTATTACATATGCTATGCCATGTGCTTTATGCCACAGGCAAAGGTTCTCTGTGCTTATTGCCCAAACATACCTGCTCGTATCCAGTGTCGACAACGGATCCGGGTCCAATCCGAATTCGTAGGACGGATCCAGAAAATTTTCAGGCTTCGACGCTTCGGATCCAGCAATTTGTTTGAATCCGTTCGTATCTGTACCTGTCGGAGCCAACAAAAATCAGGCTTCGTTCGATCGGATACACGAAATTTCAGGATTGTCACTGTATCCGTACTCGAAAATCCAGAAAATGTCTGCATTAGTCTCCGTGGATCCGTTATATTCCATGCTGCCGATCGAAAAGTCAAATGTCAAATTATCAATTGTGATATGAATTTCGATTGTCAAGGGATATAAACTAATCAAAATGTGGGCAAATGTCACGGAATTATCCTCTTAGCACATCTGGGAAAGCAGGGCCATATTGGCAAACACCCTAAAGGATGTGGGTTCAAATTTTTACTTGGCAGGTTTGGATTCGCAGAATCGTCGGAATTGGCGGATTTTTTACGGATCAGGATTCGATGCTTCGAATCCAGTAGAATTTCAGGATCTGCCCGTATCTGTATCTTTCGAAGCCGCTTAAATTGAGGATTCGATAGGTCGGATTCTGATTTGTGTCTGGATCCGGAGCAACGAATCCGGATCCGTTGTCGACACTGCTCGTATCTATTTCTGTGGGCAACCAGATACACATACATATCTCTATCAGTTTTATTGCCTCTACTAAGGGCATACACTTGTCACACACAAAGGGCATCTTGCATAAAAGAGTAGGGAAGGGGTAATCACTTACGTTTGAGGAAACTGTAGACGCCTTCAAGGAGGCCACCTCGACTTTCACATCATCCACAGACTTCTTTATATCTCTCAAAGCCTCTCCAATCGTTGTACTCAAGGTTTCCACTATGGCGGTCAAACTTTTATTCATTTGACGGAAGTTTGCTAATATTAAGTCGTGTTCGTGATCGAAGTTCAGATCTACCTCACCCTGGCGAAACTAAAAATGAATATAAAAATTGACCAGGTGCCATATATAAACACAAGTGATAATATTTGGCGCTCGATACAAAGTGACAAGGGCTCCACTATATATGCAAGTGGCAAGGGCTCCACTATATATGCAAGTGACAAGGGCTCCACTATATGCAAGTGGCAAAGGGCTCCACTATATATGCAAGTGACGAAGGGCTCCACTATATATGCAAGGGCACAGGCTCCACTATATGCAAGTGGCAAGGGCTCCCTTTGTATATGCAGGGACAAGGGCTCCTATATATATACAAGTGACAAGGCTCCACGCATATGCAAGTGGCAAGGGCTCCACTGCATATGCAAGTGGCAAGGGCTCCACTGTATATGCAAGTGGCAAGGGCTCCACTATGTATGCAAGGGGCAAGGGCTCCACTGTATATGCAAGTGACAAGGGCTCCACTGCATATGCAAGGGGCAAGGGCTCCACTGCATATGCAAGGGGCAAGGGCTCCACTGCACGCACCACAAAGTCATATGTTTTATATATGCACCGTTGGCTATCACACAAAGAGATATATCCACTTGTGTTTGGGAGGTTTAACACACGCATAGCACACGCACACAAATACACATATATTCCAGCACAGGCATAGCACACCCACTCCAATGTGCTAAAATATATGAGTAACTATGTGCTTGTGCTATGCCTATGCTAGAATATGTGTATATCTATGCGTGTGCTAAGCCTGTGCTAGGATATGTGTCAAGCTATGTATGCATCTGAGCGTGTGCTGAAATATGTGTCACATATCACAATACACCGCACCTCAAGGGGTGGCCATCACAACAAACCGCACCTCAAGGGGTGGCCATCACAATACACCGCACCTCAAGGGGTGGCCAGCACAATACACCCTCTCAAGGGTGGCCATGCAATACACCACACCTCAAGGGGTGGCCCATCTAATACACCTTGAGGTGCGGTGTATTGTGATAGCCACCCCCTTGAGGTGCGGTGTATTGTGATGGCCACCCCTTGAGGTGCGGTGTATTGTGATGGCCACCCCTTGAGGTGCGGTTTGTTGTGATGGCCACCCCTTGAGGTGCGGTGTATTGTGATATGTGGGTATCTGTGCGTGTGCTAGGTATCTGTGCATGTGCTAAGATGTGTGTTAAGATATGGGTGTATCTGTGCGCGTGCTAAGATATGTGGTGAAACATGTGGGTATCTGTGCGTGTGCTAAGATGTGTGCTGGAATACATACCTGGAATACATATGCACCCACATACGCATATCTTTGCCCCACATTACCACCCTGCGCAAACATTGATAGAGAGAACCGCAGTTGGCGAGAGCATGGGGAATTCACTCACCGAGGTCGAGACACGCGTGTTTCAACCAGGCCATCAGCAAGCTGCCCAACTTGCGATATCGGTATGTCTTGGCGGTGGCGAACAAGCTGATATACACCAAGGTGTCCTCGAACACCATGGTGCACACACTCACCGCCTGGTTTTATGGTTTTCTACGTTGTGAACCATAAAACCAGGCGGTGAGTGTGTGCACCATGGTGTTAGAGGACACCTTGGTGTATATCAGCCTGTTCGCCACCACCAAGACATACCGATATCGCAAGCTGGGCAGCTTGCTGATGGCCTGGATGAAACACGCGTGTCTCGACCTGGGTGAGTGAATTATCCATGCTCTCGCCAACTGCGGCTCTCTCTATCGATGTTGGCGCAGGGTGGTAATGTGGGGCAAAGATGCTTGCACATACCCCACAACCATATACACATATCTTTGTGGGGTATGTGTGCGCCTTGAATACCCCACTCACATGCAAGTGGCAAGGGCTCCACCGCATATGCGAGTGACAAGGGCTCCACTATATATGCAAGTGACAAGGGCTCCACTATATATGCAAGTGGCAAGGGCTCCACTGTATATGCAAGTGACAAGGGCTCCACTGGCAGCATACAGTGACAAGGAGGGCTATTCTGTATATGCAAGTGGCAGGGCTCCACTGTATATGCAAGTGAGCAGGGGCTCACTATATGTGCAGAGTGTTTGGCTCCACTCCATATGCAGAGTGACAAGGGCTCCACTATATGCAAGTGACAAAGGGCTCCACTGTATATACAGAGTGACAAAGGGCTCCACTGCATGTGCGTGGCAGAACTCCCACTATGCAAGTGGCAAGGGCTATACTATATATGCAAGTGACAAGTGCTAAGATATCTGTGTGAGATATGTGTGAGCCTTGCATATACCCCACAACCATATACACATATCTTTGTGGGGTATGTGTGCGCCTTGAATATCCCACTCACAGATACATATATATATATATATCTCAGTGAGTCAGATATGCGCGAGCCTTGCATACCCCACAAGCAGATACGCATATCTTTGTGGGGTATGTGTGTGCCTTGAATATCTCACGCACAGATACATATATCTGTGTGAGATATGTGTGAGCCTTGCATATACCCCACCACCAGATACGCATATCTTTGTGGGGTATGTGTGTGCCTTGAATACGTACCCCACTCACAGATACATATGTCTCAGTGAGTCAGATATGCGTGAGCCTTGCATACCTCACAACCAGAGACACATATCTGATGCCACATCTTCACAGCCCACTTCGATGGAATCACTCCTTTAGTTGAAACCGTGCTGGCGCTTAATCATGCAAACCATCACGGTAATCCACAGCTGTTCGCACATGGAGGAGGACCGCAGCCGCGCTTCGCTGCACCATGTTCCCATGAAGGGCGGGGGAAGGGCATAGCAGTTGGGTGACCAGCAGTGACCGGTTGCGTCATCCCACCACTTAGAGGGACGACCACAGCAATGGAGAACTTATGCCGGCAAGGTGAACTTGGATATGGTCTGAACTTGATACGGTCAGACCATATCCAAGTTCACCTTGCCGGCATAAGTTCTCCATTGCTGTGGTCGTCCCTCTAAGTGGTGGGATGACGCAACCGGTCACTGCTGGTCACCCAACTGCTATGCCCTTCCCCCTTCATGGGAACATGGTGCAGCGAAGCGCGGCTGCGGTCCTCCTCCATGTGCGAACAGCTGTGGATTACCGTGATGGTTTGCATGATTAAGCGCCAGCACGGTTTCAACTAAAGGAGTGATTCCATCGAAGTGGGCTGTGAAGATGTGGCATCAGATATGTGTCTCACACCCTCACACATATCTGACTCACTAAGACATATGTACATGTGAGTGGGGTATTCAAGGCACACACATACCCCACAAAGATATGCGTATATGGTTGTGGGGTATATGCAAGGCTCAAACATATTTCACAGAGATATCTTAGCACACGCACAGATACCCACATATTCCAGCACATATCTTAGCACACGCACATAGATATACACATATCTTAGCACACGCGCACATACACACATATCTTAACACATATCCTTGCACAAGCTTAGCGCACGCACATATATACATATATTCTAGCACAAGCATAGCACACGCACAAAGGTACGCACATATGTTAACACATATCTTAGCACACGCACAGCTACCCACATATCTTAACACATATCTTAGCACAAGATCGAAAGGGCTCCACTGCATATGCAAGTGGCAAGGGCTCCACTGTATATGCAGGTGACAAGGGCTCCACTGTATATGCAAGTGACAAGAGCTCCACTGTATATACAAGTGACGAGGGCTCCACTATATATGCAATTGGCGAAGGGCTCCACTGTATATGCAAGTGACAAGGGCTCCACTGTATATGCAAGTGGCAAGGGCTCCACTGCATATGCAAGTGGCGAAGGGCTCCACTGTATATGCAAGTGGCAAGGGCTCCACTGCATATGCAAGTGGCAAGGGCTCCACTGTATATGCAAGTGGCAAGGGCTCACTGTATATACAAGTGACGAGGGCTCCACTATATATGCAATTGGCGAAGGGCTCCACTGTATATGCAAGTGACAAGGGCTCCACTGTATATGCAAGTGGCAAGGGCTCCACTGCATATGCAAGTGGCGAAGGGCTCCACTGTATATGCAAGTGGCAAGGGCTCCACTGCATATGCAAGTGGCAAGGGCTCCACTGTATATGCAAGTGGCAAGGGCTCCACTATGTATGCAAGTGACAAGGGCTCCACTGCATATGCAAGTGGCAAGGGCTCCACTGTATATGCAAGGGACAAGGGCTCCACTGCATATGCAAGGGGCAAGGGCTCCACTGCATATGCAAGGGGCAAGGGCTCCACTGCATATGCAAGGGGGGCTCCACTGTATATGCAAGTGATAGGGCTCCACTGTATGCAAGTGACAGGGCTCCACTGTATATCACAGAGTGGCAGGGCTCCACTGTAAATGCAGAGTGGCAAGGCTCCACTGTATATGCAAGTGGCAGGGGCTCCACTATATATGCAAGTGGCAAGGGCTCCACTGCATATGCAAGGGGCAAGGGCTCCACTGTATATGCAAGTGGCAAGGGCTCCACTGTATATGCAAGGGGCAAGGGCTATACTACATATGCAAGTGACAAGGACTTCACTGTGCGTGCAAGGGGCAAGGGCTATAGTGCATATGCAAGTGACAATATTACAGCACATATCTTAGCACACGCACAGATACACACATATTCCAGCACATATCTTAGCACACGCACACAGATATACACATATCTTAGCACACGCACAGTTACACACATATCTTAACACATATCCTAGCACCGGCTGAGCACACGCACAGATATACATATATAAGATATACGCATAACACTATATGCAGGTGACAATATGCGTGTGCTATGCGTGTGCAAAACCTCCCAAACACAACTGGACATCTTTGTGTGATAGCCAACGGTGCCATATAAAACATATGACTTTGTGGTGCGTGCGCCGCCTCACCTGTGTTCCCAATGGAACCAAAGAGAGTGCCACAGAAGGAAGACCACGCCACGCTTCGGTCGAGGGTATACACGGCTGCACGACCACACACCCACTCAAAGAATTTAGGATTTCTTCTCCAAATACCTATATGTATACAGGTAAGGTTCAAGGATAAGCTCAAAGGCGCTCGCATTTTAGCAATTGTGGTGCTAGAACACCCTACGTTTAATAGCTGTCGCGAGAAGGAGATCCCCGAGTGTTGGAAGCTCCGGCATGCCGGCATCCTTTGCCACTACCCACTCGGCGTCGAGCCACAAATCATCGAAGGTGCTGCCATAGATCACCTGCCTCAAGTTAACAAATCCAACTGTTAACCAAGTGTGTGTGTGGGGTATGCAGAGGGCCTGCATATCTCTCAAACAAAGCTATATGTACCTGTGTGTGGGTTATGCACAGGGCAAGCATATCTCACAGACAAAGATATATCGAGCTGTGTTGAGATATGCACAAGTAAAGATAAAGATTTCTCAAAAAAAAATCAAGGTTTGTACCCTTCCAACGAAAGCTCCAATGGCTTGCTCGATTCCTGCCTCGTGACCATGCCATGCCACAGACGTCCTCAACTCTGTAGCCAACTTGCCGAGCACGTTGTGCTCGTGGAGCCACTTCAGTCTTGAAGGTACTGCATTTGGGGACGGCGGGAAGACGGGTTTCTTGAAATGTTGCCTGACCAAGGCACCCCCCCTCCGCTATTGCTGGGTAACGTGGAGGAACTATATGTGTACCGCACAACCATGAAAATAGGACATCATACTTTGGAAGGATACCCACCTGAACCAAACCCCTACTCGAGGTACAGCACACCGTGCTGCTCTCGTGGCATAGCACCGGTCCATCACATCGTGAGTGGAAAACCGTCGGTTGCAGATGTCTACCACGATGTGCTGCACCCCCGTGGCGCGTACCTTGGGGGCCACAGTTTCGAGCATCTCCCCAAATTCGGTAAAGGAACCACCGTTGTGGAAATAGTGATTACCTCCTGGAGGACACAGCGGCCATGAGTCACGCAGGAAGAACGCACACGGGGTGCTTTATTGTACACGCAGCAAGGTGGTGCAAGAAGGCAAGCAACATCATAATTACATACAGTCACGAAACCACGAGAGCACTCACCCTGCCCGTCTATCTCATCAAATTGTTTGGATAGTCCTCGGTCAGTGAGGAGGGGCCATACAGGGGCATAATGAAGGCATCGAGCATACTGGAGTATCTCCTCGAAAACGGGGTCTAAAGACAAACAACACACAATACAAGTAAAAAAATAATACACGGGAAGGAACTTGTAAGCGGGCAAAGCTGACGCCATTGAAAAGAGTACACAAGAGAATTGTTTAACACACTCTTTACCTGATTGGGAAAGGGTGCTCGTTACTAGAAAAGGGGCCACTGGCAAAGGCCACTGTGCAAGCTCGAGCCGATGACCTGACAAAGACGAAGACATATATCAGTGGTTTGTACGCTCGAGTGTGTGTGTGTGCTTATGGTTGCAAGCGCTGCTAAAACAAGGAGGTGCACACCTGAGAAGAGGTAGAAGGTTTCATGCCCCTCTTTGGATTTTGGCCTTATTTTCAGGTTGAGGTCATGTGAGTGGCCCATTTTATCCTCGTAAACCTTGTCTGGGAACCTTTTGGAGTGAGGGGGTGTCCATCCAGAAAGGTTATACACCTGCACCTCGCGAAGTAAAATGTGTTAGCCACACTAAGCCTTTCACCAAAAGTGTGTTAGCCACCTAGCCAGCCTTGCCCACGATACATGCATATACATAGACCAATAGTTTAATACACTCACGGCAAGCTAGGAGGGAGTGCATACCACAATACAGTGTACTCGGTGTCCTTCGGTGCTCTCGGGGGGCTTGGTTAGCCCAAACTCACTGAAGTCTTGGTCGGACTTTAGTGTGATCCAATTGGACCCATGCGCTTTGAGAGTCTGCTCATACTCCGAGTCATTTTTCAGGAGGTCCTTTATTAGCTGTGGCACATACAGCGGCTCCTTCTGCAAGCACAACAACAAAGCAAGTCAACGAAAACTGAGCATACATATAGACCACAAACTCATACCCCTCAAAGTAGGTTGAACTACGTAGGAACCTATTGCAAACAAAATGTTTGCAGCCAAAGAAGAAAAAGTTTCCACCTGTGGATCAGCACTAGGTACTGGGGCGGACATGTTAGTGTCGTTTTGGAAGGTGTTCATGGCCTCGAACACCTTGCTCGTGACCAAGTTTTGAGCATGAACTTTTCCTGTGGCACACACAAAAATACTTGCACTTGTCACTCAAGTTGTCAATCACGAACCTCATGCATTACGAGAAATCCTGGACTAACCTTTCTCTGGTTTTTTTGAAGAAGACTGTGGAGTCCGTGGAGTCCGTGACCGAGTCGCCACTTTTGAAGGGGGTGTCGTGGGTGGCTGCTTTGACACCTCCTTCTCTACTGGTAGAGGAGGAGGGTCCTCCACGTCCTCCACGTCCTCCACTTCCTCGTCATCCGACTCGGGCACGTCCCTCACACAACGAGTCATGCGGGGGAGTCCTTCTCGCCGGTGGGAGGTTATGGCCTCAAGCATCGCCTGCCGCCCACCAGGAGAGGCCAGCGAGGACAGCTCCCCGCTCAAGCGAAAATTCAAGATGTAGACCACTCCCAAGCATTGCCCTCTTGAGGTTTCACTCATGGGGCAAGTGCACGCCTCCACGAGGTTTTGGGCAAACTCCTTAGACACCAGGTGTAGATACTTCCCAAACCGGAGCCACTTATTCCGGTTACGTTTCGATGATATTGTGGTGTCCAGGAGGTGCACCAACTCCTTGGAGTGTGTGGTCTGAGGGGAAAAAACATGCCCCCACTACCGTCATGTGGAGTGTA
>LGRX02025062.1:33876-70368 GCA_001247695.2 Cymbomonas tetramitiformis | reverse complement strand
TGAAGCACAGTGCTGGACCTTTAGGCGTTCGCTGGCCGCACGCGTTTCGTTCGTTCGCTTGTTCAGCAAGGCGAATCCAGGAGCACTCAGTGCACTGGCCTAAGCCAGTCTGGATCAAGCCTCCAGTCTACTGGTGCACGAGCTTTGCGCTGAGAGAGGGGACTCTTCCTTGGTCCCATTGGCTGAGCATTAACACAGTACTTTACCACGGAGGGCGAGGCAGAGCCAAGCGCTGCCTCTGTCCAGTCCAGAGAACGTGAGGCACGACGGCTGGCGCGAGAGCGAGTCAGTCAGGACCTTGACACGGAATATATGAGCGCAGAGGGGTCGGGCTCAGAAACCACTCCCTCCGCACCGCCATCACCAGCAGCAACAGCGCTCGCAGCAACAGCACTCGCAGCAGCAGTAGCAGCCTCAGCGCCTGCAAACCAGTTTCTCTTTGCGCTTGACGACGTAGACGAGATGGATTACTATGACAGGGAGAGCCACTCACTTGACAAGGAAGACGTCAAACTCCAGTACACTGGTAGTAAGAGTGAGGACAGAGCGCTCTTCATCAGGCGTTTCGTGGACATGGTAGCGAAAGTCCAGCGGGCTTTTGAGGCCAAGAAGCGTAGGTACACGAAGTCAGCATCTTTCCATGCGCTCAGTCAGCAGCAGAAGAAGGCCTTCGCTGAGTCCAGACCAGACTTCAGATCATTGTGGGATAGCATACCCTCGTTTCTAGCAGGGGACGATCATTCCACCTCAGTCGCTTATGACTGGTGGTGCGCTGCCTACCTTAAGGATGGCGTCATGGCTTCACACGCTTGTCATGTCCTAAAGGATCTCACCATGAGAGATGCCTACCAGGGATCTGTGCGTTGTGCGCAGCCTCCTTTTCATGAGCTGGCGCCAGGATCAACCTGGGCAGTTTGTAAGGTGTTCGAGGATGGTGATGAGGATGGCGAGGCGTCTGATGAGTGGGCAGGCGAGGGAACCTCCACTAAGGGTCTCACGGGGCCAGATGGCACTGAAGATTCTCACTACTTTTGGGCCTTGAGGGCTTTGATTCGTTGCAGAGCTCGAAGCTAAATTCTTGATGAAGGGCACCAAAGAGAAGGAGGATCTCTTGATCGCCAAGCCGCAGACCAACGAGCAGGACGGCCTCGCCTACGTGAAGAGCTGTCGTCGCAGGGAGTCAGCACTCAACACCGGCAAGAGGGTGGAGGACTCCGTCGTCAGGCAGGACATCGAGGAATGCATCAAGGGCCTGCGCATCAAAGAATACCGAGATCGCGTGTCCGAGCAGCTGCGTGTCAGCCATCCTGCTCCCAACAAGGTCACATGGGAGGACCTGGAGGTGATCGTGGAGGTGCAGGACAAGCTGAAGAACGATGCGGAGGCTTGGGCTCTCACACTGCAGCAGGAGCTGGTCCGTAGGCTCAACTGCGTGTACTCCTGTTACGAGGCCAGGCAGATGGGGCTTGACCTGGCTGCACTAGTGTCAGCCATGAGGCGCTCGGGTTCTGCCTCCAAGACTGGGGACAGACGCAGGGACCCCAAGAAGAAGGATCAAGCACAGCATGGTGGCGACGACGCCAAGAAACCTGCGAGGGAAGCGAACAATGCCGAGCGTCAGAAATCTTCTTACAGCAAGGTGCCACCACCTGATGCTTCGAAGAAGTTCCAGTGTGACTGGTGCTTCACGCGCCTGCCCCACTCTCCAGAGCGCTGCTACACGGGGTGTCGCGAGGCCCGGGTGCCGCCCAACTTCCATAAGGACAGGCAGAATTCCAAGTGGCCGGACGAGGTCAAGAATGCCCAGATGCGTGCCTACAACATCGCACATCGCTTTGATAAGCACAAGATGGGGATCACCACCAAGGAGTGGCTTAAGCTCCCTGAGGCCAAGCAGAAGCAGCCGCAGCAGCAACAGCAGCAGCAGCAGCAGCAAGTGGCTGCCAGTGCAGAGGTTGAAGAGAAACTCGCCGCAGAATTGACAGGTCTCCAGGCAGGGTCACCTCCAAAGGATGACAAGATCGCCGATGCACAGGCCCGATCAGAGGCCAGTGATGCGGAGACTGATTACGACTCCCACTTCACCCAACAGGCTGAATACGAGGAGGATGAGCAGGACTGCCCTGCTGGGGGTGGGCTGGAAGGTGGTCATGGTGTTGGCATCGCTCACGCACCGAGTCTCCAGGCCAGCGCCGCTGTCGCCTTGGGCAGCACTCAGCAGATGCGGGGCTTCCAGGTCAAGACGCCGGAGGAGTTCAACAGGGCCGCTCAGGTGCCTAGAGCCGTTTCTCCCGACGTACTCAGCAGGAAGGTCCACCTGTTGGCTTCCAATCTTCGCAGCTCCGTGCGCGCCTGCTCGCAGATTGCTGCCATCCTGATATTCCAGAACGCCATCGACCTCCCGAAGGACATCGAGAACCTTTTGGCGCTGGAGGAGCTCATGGGCAAGGATCCGAATGATGCGACCGAACAACCCACCGAAGTCAACGAGCATGAGCTGGAGGACACGCATGCCACAGCGACGCAAAGAGTAAGAAGGGAGGCAGATGTTTCAAGACACTGCGCGACCGAGGAGGTGCCATTGGACGAGATGCCCAACGGTGTGGTCGACAGCGCCGCCGCTCGATGTGCAGCCGCTGCCTGCGTGGACGATCTGGGGGTGGTTGACTTCAGTGACCATGGACATGTACGAGCTGGCACCATCAAGACCTCCGCCTACGACGCACTGAGGGCAAAGATGACGCAGCATTTGACCGACGAGCAGGTGTTATTGATGGCTCAGGTGCAGCCCATCTGCAAGTTGCGGAATGCTACCCTGTATGAGGGGCTGGCGCTGGTGTCATCTGGTGGTGAGCTTATGCTGTACCGGGCGATCCTCATGGACACCGGCGCCAACTGTAACATCATCTCTATCTCTGTTGTAAGGCGGCTGGGTCTCACAATTTATGAAGCCAGCACCGGCGCCAAGGTCACCAGATGTGACAACAGTCCCACGAAGTTCACCCATTACTGCTACGTGGACGTCATTTTGGCTGCGGGCACGCCGCACATGACGCTTCACCGGTTGTACGCCTTCGTGACCTTCGAGGCCGAGAACTCCTGGGACCTGTTGATAGGCACTGGGCCGTTGAAGAACTCCCTGATGATTGACATCAAGTTGGGAAGTTGCGTGGCCGTGTCGCATGCGCCGAAGGTTTTGGGCATGGATGCTCAGGTGGTTCTTCCGCTGGTCGACATGACAACACCCAAGCATCCTCACCAGCCCAGGAGGATGGACCCAGTGGTATGTTTGCAATCCGAGATCTTTGGGCATGAGACGGAGTGCGAATGGCTGGGGTGCCCACCCCTGAGCACGAGGGAGGAGAGGTTTGCTGCCTCTGGGATTCGGTCTGAGCACATCCTTGACGGCTATGAGTCGCCGGTGGGGTCACCACTGCCTTCGTCAGGGCCATCTGCTGCGCCCCCTAGACCCCGAGTCGCCACACGCGCAGAGATCGAGGCGAGGTCTCGCGTTCACACATGTTCGCTTGAAGGAGGTCGAAGGAGCCACCTGGCGTTGCTGGCACCCGTCGAGCTGGCAGTGTCGGAGCGCATGCTTGCGCAACTTTACGCAGCACCAAACCCCTGGGTGGGTGGGCGCGCGAAGTGGGTCACCGATGGCCAGGTGACTGGGGTTCGTCCGCCTCTGGACGTTCGTCTTGACCACAACTGGGCGGATCAGAGACTGTACCTGGACCGGCACCATGTTGCGCGTCTTTGCCGCATCCTTCAAGATCTTCCTGAGGACATACCAGCCAAACCTTCCCGGGAGCATGTCTGCGTGGAGTTCGTCCGCTGCCTCGAGCAGAAGTGGGTGTTGGTGGACCAGCTGATGCCCCCTAACTGGCTGTATGTGGACCAGAAGTTGGATCACGATGAGGATAAGGACCGTTGGGTGCTCAAGGGGAGCTATATGACACACGTGCCATCCCCTGCCAACAAGCAAGACGTCGTCAAGCCCAGGGAGGAAGGCAGAGCGCTCGATAGCCTCAACTCAATCCAGCGACTGCAGCACACGCTCCAGGAGCTGTTTACATACCCCAGCGGTGAGGTCGCTGGCACCCTCATGTGGGATCTGAAGGAGCGTGTCCTCTGTGTACAACCGAGTGCAGCCACGCAGCACCTCGAGCTGATGCGCTGCACGCTGGATCATGCGCGCGTGTACAACAGTGAGGAGTTGCTGGATGAGCTTCAGCTCCCTCATTGGTACGAGAGCGCTGGTGTCTGGACGTACCAGCTGCTCAGGTACCTTCGCCCGGTGGACATAGAGTCCCTCTCGATTGGCATCCTCCAACAGTACGATCTATATGGCAGCGTAGCGCCACCTCTGGAGCTCATTTCTCTGGGTTCGAGCACCAAGTACTACCCGGTGGGGGATGGTCTTGTTGGGGGAACTGGCAGGGTGTTCTCCCAGAATGCCGCTGCTCAGGAGTACGTGCGCTTGGGGGAGATGAGGAAAATGTTCAAGGCATCCAACACCAGACAGCAGGGCCATGATGCACTCAATGCAGATGCGGAGCGTAGGCCACCACCGCCCAACAACATGGTCAACTTCAGGCTCACGAAGCGAGCCCCTGCGCAGCCACCTGCTCCTGCCGCGGGAGCAGGACCATCCCGGGCTGTCGCAGGGCCATCTCGCGCCAGGTCTAGCAGCCACTCGCCACCTCGCTCGTCGCAGATTGCACGACCGTCTCAAGCTGTCGCGGGGCCGTCTCGGGCCAGGTCCACTGACCATTCGCCACCGCGCTTCGCGCACATCGCGTACGCTCGTACTCCCTCGCCTTCGTCCAGCGGCCATGAGACCGAGGATTTGGTGTCGTCAGATCCTGACAGCAGCCCTCCTCGTGGGAGGTCGCCCTCTGCATCGCCTGCCATGACCAACGTTGGCTCGTGGGCGAACTCTGTCCGTGTTCCGCGTGACTCCCCGTCAATTTCTTCGGGGGGCCCACCTCCTACGCCTCCGAGTCCGCCGCGGGCGGGTCCCTTGCCTCGGGCTCCTGGGTGGGTGCCTCCATCCCCAGCAGAGTCAGATTACGACGCTACACGAATGGCCACAGCATCCGATAGTTCGGTGTGCCAATTCCTGTCCGTGAAGGAGGTGGAAGCCTTGAAGGATCGCCGCAACCTCACTGTCTTTATGATACGGTTTGGCATAACGGTATATGATCGGTGCAGGCGCCGGCGCGTCATGTACCAGCTTGGCGTGTGCAACAAGGAGCGGGGTCTCAGGATGCGGAGGCATCCGGGCATCACCAGCAAAGTGGAGAAGAAGCATAACAAGACCATCGCGTGCGGGAACAATGGCTGGCGTCTCCCTCTTGGGGGACAGACTACGTCTTCCAGCCTCCTGGAGGCCATGGTTTCAGCCTGGGCTGATTTGTCGCACCGTGACTCAGGGCACAGGTTGCCGGGGGGTCATGCGCGGAACGTCGCGTTCGCGCTGTGTCGCTACGTGGAGATTGGGGCGGCGCACGTGCTGCGCTGCATGGCGCACCCGAATGCCACGCCCGTGTACTACGTCTTCCTGGAGGACGAGCGGTGTCTCTCTTGGCATGCTGAGTTCACGAATGAGTATTTCGAACGGGACGACCGGAAGTTCACGTGCTTGCAATGGGGGACCAGGGATTCGGCCGCGCCATGGTTGATGCCAGCCCTGGGGGCCTTGGAGGCGCTGCGTCTTCCGCCGCCGCCGCCGCCGCCACCGCCTGCCCGTCAGGCTCGCGTGGCCGAGAGACCCGAGCACATGGATACGGCCTCGCGAAGGAATGTGCACGAGGTTCGAGACCCCCCTGCACGTCAACAGCCGGGCGCGGGCGGTGCTGCACGCTCGTCTGCCCCTTCGTTCTGTCGATCGCCATGGGGCTGCTACCCATGTCGTTCATGCACCAAGGGCGTCCAGGATGCCAGCCGATCTCACGTCGCGGTGTCCTCCTTCTCCAGCTGCTTCGATATGCAGCGCAGAGACGCAGGCGTTCGAACGCTATACGGACGAACAGCGTGAGGCGCAGAGGCAGGCGCATTTTCGGCAGGGCTCCCCGGGCGCAGCGGGCGGGTGGCCCTGGTGAACGACCAACGCTGTGGCCGTGGGCCGCCTGCACGGGCGGTCCACTTGCGGCCAGGTGTCCTGCGAGCGTGTATCTCGTTTGCAGGCAGTGCAGTGGTTTGGTGGTGGTTGGGACGCGGTCCCGTTCCCATGGTCGCCGTGTGGGCGATGTGGGAGGCAGTAGCTTGACACCTGTCATGGTGCCCCTTCCAAGTTTGGTGGAGGCGTTTCGTGGCCTCATTTTTGCACCAGCTGCCCGTATGGTGGTCGGCTGCTCGACGTTACCCCCTTCGTGCATCTTACAACGTCTGGGTCTTATGGGCTCTCGCCTACGTTTGGTACGTTGGGCTCCTTATCTTGCGCGCCGCAGGCATCTATGCTGGCATGCACCGTGTGCGTGCGGGGGATTGGATGGTGATGCCCCTTCGGATGGTGGTCGTTTCCTTGGCGTGCTGGTCACGGTGTGCGATCGTCCTCCTCTTCATGGTCCTCGCCTGGCTTTGGGTTTGTGCCGACATCTACGCTGGAGACGTGGCGTGCCACGGCTCCTGTCGCTTGCGTTGCCCGCTGGACGCCGGTCACGTTCAACATGGCCGTGGATGGACCGTTCCGACCCTGCGCTTGTCCCAAGTCTTCTTGTTGGGCCGCGTGCGCCTGCCCGCTTTGCCCGCCAGATTGGACAAGCCTCGCTTCGCGGCGCGCTGGACACAGCTCCGACGCAATCTCCGCCTTCACCGCGTCGCGCAGGCCGCCTACATGGCGCTTGTCCTTGCAGTCGTGGTCTTCGCTGCTGCTGGTGGGAGTACTCGCTTGGCGCGCGGGGGGTGGAGAATCATGGCGTGCTTCTTCGCTTCGAACTCGCCGGTAGCCGCAGCGCATTTCAATCGAATTTTGCGATTTTTTCTGCTTTTGTGCGGGATCTTGTGGGTCGCTGGCAAGATGACCGAGTGTGCGCCTACGTATGGTGTCACGTCACCCACACGCAGCGCCTGGGGTTCGTCCCCCTGCACTTCTTGGGAGGCTCAGCAATCCTCAAGGCAATGGGAGCCGGGCGGGGTGGCCAACGTCGCGGAGCAGGATGAGGTCTTGCCGTACACCGTGCTGGACGAGCTTCAACCTCTAGGTGACACGACAGTGACCAAGGACGAGGCAGCGTGGCTCGACACCGAGCTCAATGCCACGTTTGGAGGACATCCTGACTTCAAGGAGGAGCACTGGGAGGAAATGCGGAATGTTCTTCGCAGGTGCAAGACCACCTTTGCCAACAGTCCCCACGATCTGACAGGCTACAAGGGCAAGGCGAAGCACAACACGTTCTCCATTCCTTTTGTAGACGAATCCAAGGCCGCCTACCAGAGACCCAGGAAGTACAGTCCGGGCGAGCAGGAAATCATCGATATTCATTGCAAGGAACTTTTGGAGTATGGCTTCATAGAACCAGCAGCCAAGCATTGCAGGCATGCGAGCAACGTGGTCGTGGCTGGCAAGAAAGATCACGAGACTGGCCTGTGGACCCAGACGAGGTTCTGCGTGGACCTCAGGGGTGTCAACCGGCACTCCCTCAAAGACAATACGCTGCCGCACCGACCAGAGGAGCTCTACCAGAAGGTGGCGAAGGCTAAGTTCAAGACCACGCTGGATGCCACCAAAGCTTTCCACCAGATTCCCATGGCCACGGAAGAGGACAGGAGCAAGACGGCGTTTTGGTGGAAGAATCAGTTGTACCAATACACCTCGATGCCTTTTGGTGCAGCTGGAGCTACTTCTGCGTTCGTAAGAATCATGGACTACGAATTACGGCACTTGCAGCATTGCACGGTGGCGTACGTCGATGACGTAGTGGTCTATACGGATTCCACGCCTGAGCAGCATTTGAAGGACGTTGAGGACGTACTTCGCACCTTGGGGGATGCCGGCATCCGTTTGCATGCAGGCAAGAGTACCTTTGGTGCAGCCACGGTGGACTTTCTGGGCTATCGCATTGGTCACAACTCCATTGGCGCGCAAGAAGCCAAATGCAAGGCCATCCAAGAGCTTCCAAGCCCTCAGGACAAGACTGGGCTCCGCTCGATCTTGGGCATGATGAACTACTATAAGGGCCTGGTGGGTGAGCCAGGGGGGCCAAATTACTCTGAGATGGCCCGCCCTCTCAATGACCTGCTCAAGAAGGAGGTCACTGACATCAAGGCAGCCTGGGGGAAGGAGCAAGACCGAGCACTTCAAGAACTTAAGGATGCTCTCTGTTCTGGGAGGTGCCTGAGGCCTATCGATTACGACAGCCCCCTCATATTGTACACCGATTGGAGCACCTATGGCATTGGCGCAGTGCTGGGCCAGAAGGACGATGATGGAAAGGAGTACATTTGTATGGCAATCAGCCGATCCCTGAGTAAAACGGAGAGACAGTACGCCAGCTTCAAAGGGGAGATGCTCGCAGTGGTATGGGCAGTGCGCACACTGAGGCAGTATTTGCATGGAGTCCACTTCACTTTGGTGACCGACCACTCACCGCTCACCACCCTGATGGAGAAGGCCGATCTCCAAGGGCAACACCTACGCTGGGCAATCAGTTTGCAGGAGTTCGACTTCACTGTGAAGTACCGTCCAGGCGCCAAGAACAGCAACGCTGACGTGCCGTCTCGCTACCCACTGCCATCCACGACGGATGAGACTGGAGCGAGGCATGAAAGGGAGAAGGTGACTGCGTTACACGCAGGCGTGGGGGAAGTTCACGCGAAGGACTTCGGTGACCACTTGTGCTTTATGTTGGCTGGGGATACCTTCCCAGGGGAAGAGGCCACGCCAGAGGTGCAGGTTGCCAACTATTGCAGGATGGCTGCCATGGAGCAGCTGGGCACAGGACCAGTGCATCGTTTGTTCGATTTGCACTACCACGAGGAATTAGAATGCAATCATGGGGACATGTTCGACACTGACTTACCTGAGCTGGTGACCGACTCTGGAAGGTTAGTCAGAGCAGCTTGGAAGGCGTTGAGCCTGGTCAGGCCGACGCGAGGTACGCACGGCGAGGGAAGCCCTGCTGTGTACAGCAATGAGTACTTTGAAGGTGAGCGCATCCTGAAGCCCGAGAAGGTCGACACCAGGGTGCTGGGCAGTCGAGTCTTCTCGCAAGCTCGGCAGGAAGGCGTGGTGTGCTACGAGCCATGTGGAGGCCTATGTGCTGGGCTAGAAATGTTGCTCCGCAGTGGGATGAAGGTGGATTGCTACCTGTATCAGGACATATCCCCGAGCAGTCGGACAGTTGCCAGAGCCAGGTGCACGGCATTGCTAAGACGGTACCCTGACCTCATCTCGCCCCGTGCAATAGAGTTTGGGGCTCTACCCCAAGATCTGCGCGAGACCACCAGCGCCGACTTCATACGAGCAGGAGCTCTTCAAGGACGCCAGTGGGTCATGGTATGTGGGTTCCCATGTCAGGATCTCTCCCCTGCTGGAACACTCACAGGCCTGGATGGCAGGCATAGCAAATTATTTTATGAAGTGGTCAGGCTTCTGTCCACACTCCAGCAGCTGCAGCGGCAGAGGCCTCCAGGCTACATCCTGGAAAATGTTTCTCCGTTGTCACACAGACCTGGAACCAAGATCAGGGACGAGGTGTTCCCGTACATTGCCAGCGTCATTGGTAGACCAGTGTCCTTTGATGCAGCACAGGCAGGCGCTTACGCACATCGATTGCGAGCGTATTGGAGCAACTTGTTCCAGAGCCACCAGTTTCGCTCCGTCATGAGCAAGGTGGTGAGACCAGAAGGACGAATTGTATCGTCAATCATATGCAAGGGCTGGCATCCCAGGCCAGTGATAAGGACAGACCGCGCGCCTCACTACGTGGTGAACGTGGTGGGAGAACCATTGAGGGCATTACCCACCATCATGGCGACGCAAGGGTCAAGAGCGTTCAGAAGAGCGAGGATGGGCACCGTGGTGCGCAACCAGGACGATGAAGACGCCGAGGAAGAATCTCGAGAAGTGAACCTCGAAGAGAAGACGCGAGCCATGGGCTACAGCGCAAGTGAGCTACGCATGGCCGATGGCCTGAACGACGTAGAATTGGCAAGCATTCTGGGCCTGGCCATGGATCGCAGGGCAATGGAGCTGCTGATGGCAGTCGCAGAAGCAAGCAGGAAGGGGCTCAGTGCCGACAACGGATCCGGAGCAGCTCCGTCTCCGTTGTACGGAGCACCGATTTTGCCAGGCTCCGGCTCCGTAGGAGCCCGCGAGATCGAGGATTCGCATTGCTCCGTCTCCGACGGGGCGTTGAAAAGGCAGGCTCTGGCTCCGTAGGAGCCAACCGAGTCCAAGCTCCGTGCTGATCTGGCTCCGACGGTGCAAAATATAATCAGCCTCCGAGCCCGCGGAGCCGTGAAAATTTAGGCTCCGATGCGATCCGCGCTCCGCGGATTCATATTTTGTCACGCTCCGGCTCCGAATCCGGGCGGATCTAGCAACATTTTACGGGGTAGACAAAAATCCCGAGTTAGCTTTGAATGGCGCAGTCGGTCCGCCCACCATCTCACCATGGCCCCTCCAAGGCTGCAGCTGTTCAGACCTCACTCCCTTGCGAGATCATCAAAAAATACCCAGGTCCTGAACAAGTCGATATGGCTGTCGTGGTGAACATACCGGGGTATTGGGTCCGAACGTAGGCATGCGGTCAGTATTCGGTGGAATCGGAATTTTCAGGGAAACGTGCGACATGCGTCGTTATAATGACGGGGTTTACTGATCGGACCATAACATGCGCCTCGCTTATCCATTCGTCCCGTACTTTCGTGCCACGTGTAGAGGAGTTCAATGCCGCCATTTTAACCTATCGAACGTAGGCATGCGGTCAGTATTCGGTGGAATCGGAATTTTCAGGGAAACGTGCGACATGTGTCGTTATAATGATAGGGTTTACTGATCGGACCATAACATACGCCTCGCTTATCCATTCGTCCCGTACTTTCGTGCCACGTGTAGAGGAGTTCAATGCCGTCATTTTAAGCTATCAAACGTATCAAGCATAACCCCTTTAAAACTCCAGGAAATTTATGCGTAGTTTGGGCTGTTATTTTAGAGGATTAGATATTTATCAATCCGCCCGGCGGTGGTTTGCTCCGAAGCGGTGCTAAGGCGCGGTGCACGGACCGGCTCCCCGCGCACTCAGGTGACATCGTTGTAAACCATTTTCGACTATGCCGAATCCACTGGCGAGGAGTCTAAACCCGGTCCGAGCGACGCGCTTCTTGGCACGCTTGGTGCCATTCTAAAACATGCACAAAAACACGGTAGGATCCGTTCGTTCAGCGCAATCCGGCGGGGCTTGAAAGCTTTAGGCTCCGGCTCCGTAGGAGCACGAAAAAGTGAGGGTTCGCCAAGCTCCGGCTCCGCAGGAGCCGAAAAAAATGAGCCTCCGGCTCCGGAGGAGCTGCCAAGCACCACGCTTCGTCCCATCCCGGCTCCGTAGGAGCCGTCGAACATGAGGGTCCGGCTCCGCAGGAGCCGGTGGACACCAGGCTCCGAGGTGGCTCCGTTGGCTCCGTTGTCGACACTGAAGGGGCTCCCTCACAGCAAGGAATCCCCAGAGGCGGAGAATTCCCCAGAACAGCCCATCGCTGTAGACAACAACTGGGCAGACCACGAGAGGTCGGACCTTCAGCAGAGGCAAGCTTTGCTGGCGGAATGGGTTGAGAATTCGAACGCATACACCCAGCAGGTGGCGAAGACTATGACCCATCGCGACTGGGAGGAGAAGCTGCGGATAATGTGCTCGCAAGGGCAGAAAGGCGCAGAAGGAATTGGAGCCCAGCGACAGAAGGCTGGAACCAAGAAGAAGAAGAAGAAAGAGTGGCAGCTCTATATATACCATGGCGCAGTATCGTCAGAGGCATGAGAACCACTTCGTGAAGGAGGGCGCAACCCCAGCAGCGCGCGTGGATGTGCCTGCCTGGAGTCCGCCTGCCAAAGAGTCAGAGATGAGGCTCCCCAGGTTGGCGTGTACCACCAGATTTGAGGACCTGATGGCCAGCGTGGCTGAGCAGCAGTCAGACCGTGACAAGCATCGAGACGTACACGATGATGCATGGTGCCTTAGATGGTTGAAGTACAATGGTAGAGTGAGGTTGCCAGAAGAGGAAGTTCGCCGAGTAAGGAGGCGAGCAGCACGACATCGATGGGACGAGGCCACGGACGAGATCTACATGGTCACCATGTCAGGCAAGGAGGTGAGAATACCTAAGCCTGCTGACCGTCTCGCGTTGGTAAAGGAATACCACTCCAGAACTGGACATTGGGGCATAAGACGTACGCAGCATCTTTTGTGGCAGCGCCATTGGTGGGCCGATCTGAAGAAAGACGTGGAGGCTGTGGTCACCCAGTGTGAGACCTGTCAGCGTGTGAAGACTCATTATGCGAGAGAGGAGGCATGTTTATCCCCCCTTGAGATCGTGTCGTTCATGTATCGCTGGTCGCTGGATTTGGCATGGCCTTCGAGGAGAGAGACCAAGTCTGGCAACAACCGAGTGCTCATCATGACCGAGCACTATACCAGGTTCATAATCTGCGTGCCCATTCCTGACAAGGAGGCGAGCACCATCGCAGCGGCATTCCGCAGTCATGTACTGGCTGTGTTTGGTGCGCCGGCAGAATGCTTGGTGGATGGAGGAAAGGAGTTTAAAGGCGAGTTCAAGCAGCTATGCAGAGACTGCCTGATCGACCGGCGAGTCACCTCGCCAGACTCACCAGAAGGCAATGGGCTGACCGAGAGAGTGGTACGCACTATGAAGTTCTGCTTTAAGAAGCTTGCCTTGGAGAAGGGTCTCGATTATGAGTGGGATGAGCAGCTCTGGCCACTAGTGCTGAGCTATAATGCAGCACGCCAGGAGTCCACGGGGGTTGCGCCGTTCACCATGTTGTTCGCTCAAGAGGCAGTAGTGCCGCCTGATTTGAAACGGGCACCCAGCATGGATTTTGGTGCTGAGGTCGAAGATGAGAAGGATGCCAGAGTCAAGGACCTCCACCAGAGAGCACAGGTGGTGAGGCGATTGATGGTACATGCTGGTTGCAGCCTGGAGGTCGCACAGCATCGTGATACATTACATTATGAAGGGAGAAGAGGTGGGGGCTAGGAGCCTAGTCCACACCAGTTTAAGGTGGGCGATTTCGTCTACATCAGGCAGAAGCCTCGCAGCGGCATGGAAGTCGCGACCAAATCTGCCATTCTGAAGCTGGTCAAGATACAGCGAGATGGTGTGGTGGTGCTTGAGGACGCCACCAAGTTAAGAGAGAAGAGCACCGTGCAGAGCATCGCGCCATGTCACCTACAGGTGAAGGATCAGTATGACTGCAGTGCAGCCGTTCCCAGTAAGCACCTAGCATGTGAAGTTTGCAGGAAGACCGATGGGGAAGCAGAGATGCTGTTGTGCGACGCATGCAACAGGGGGTACCACTTGTGGTGTTTGACCCCAGCACTGGATGGAGTACCAGAAGGCGAGTGGCTATGTCCCAGGTGCTCAGGCACGGGGATGCAAGCCGCCAATGCTGAGGTGCAGACCCAGAAAGACGAGAGCTCTGGTGCCCTAGAGGACAGACTGGGCATGAAGGAGCAGCAATTGAATGAGAAGCTGTCTGCGGAGATGCGCCTGTTGCCAGCAGACGTGGGTCCTCGTCGGGTGGTGAAGGGAGACAAGTTTCAGCCTTGGCATGCCATCTCATCAAGGGAAATGCTGTTGAAGGAGGAGGACATGTTCTTGGGCATGCCAGATCAGATTGATTGGGGAAGACAGGACAAGCTCTCTGAGGCTGTGCAGATCTTCATGCCAGGGCATTGGAATGAGGGGCATCGCACGGTGCTGAGCAAGATAGAAATATCGGGAACAGAAGGCCATGGCAAGACATCTGAGGGATGCACCTCTTGTGCCTGCGTTGGCTGAAGAAGAAGTTGAAAGACGAGGAGAGCTGAGACACATGACTAAGGCTCAGGTGAGAGAAGCTAGCGCGCTGCAGTGGGGGCTTGAACTGGTTATCACAGTGCCCTCTGAGGTGAGGCGTTTGGCGACAGAGGTGGACTGGAAGTCCGTCGATGGCGTGTGGGACCCGTGGGCAGGCACTGGGGTCATCAGTGAGGTGATGGTAGAGCAATGGCCGCAGTTGAGATTCATGAACAATGACTGGAACTCTCAGTTGGGTTGGTCTGAGGCGCATGACGCACTTCAGCCGGGCAACTATCGCATATGGAAGGAGAAGTATGGTGTCTGTGACGCAGTGGTGACTTCGCCTTGGTTCGCAGCGCTGGATATCGCGTTTCCGTTGGCAGTGATGGCCAGTCGTGTGGTGGCATGTGTCCACGTTCCATCTTATTATTTAACAGACATGACCGAGAGCAGGGCTGCGTACTTCAGACGATTGAGTCAGACAGGACGCTTGCATGTGATTGGGCATTTGGAACATGGACCTATTGGCCGCAGGTGTATGTGGGTCTTGGTGTTCAAGAATCCGCTGGTCAGAGCCAGAATGTTACAGGGCGGAGAAGGTGAAGGCATTGGTATGTTCACTTTCAGTTTGGGCAAGTTCATGGCAGATGGTGATACGACCCAGTATGCTGAACAAGCCCACATTTGAGTCTGTGCTACTGCACGCAGCAGCTACAGATGGGGGATGTTGGAATCTGGGCTTGCATGTAAGAGTTCAGCGTTCGATATCAGGGTATCAGAATTTTAAAAATTTTGTAGCTCTACGATCTTATGCTGTGTTGAGAATTGCTCAAACAGTCACCGGCACCAGTGAATATTAATGATGCCTATGACCAGTCGCGAGTGTCAAGTTCGTTCGATTCCGAGAATGTTTGTACCATCATATGCACGCGTTTGCGACAGCTGTAACAAACGCCGGCTTTTCATGGTACCGCGCCGGGTTTGTTCAGCTGGTGACACGCATGACAGTGGTGACAGCATGACAGGCTTTACGAAGATGACCATCTGTGAGATGCAGACTTGTCAGAAAAGATATGGTCACCATCAAGTGACCAGGGAATGATAAGACGAAGATGGCAGTGACTCCTTTGCCGCTGACGTGTCAGTCAGAATGCGGTGAACGGTAACATTGTTAGAGCTGGCATGGAATAATGACTTTCTATTGGCCAGATGAAGATTTAAGGGCTAGAACCCGTTACAGTTTTGGGAAATGTGACAGGGCATTGAGATATAAGTAGACTCTGACCGGAGGTCAGGCTAGTGGACTCATTATTGTTTTGCCTTCGCAAGTACTAGGTGGCTGTTCGCGTGCCAGTGCTAGAGTGCTAAGACAGTTCTGCTCACAGCTTTTGTACACAATAATTCGTATTTTGTGATATAATATCAATTTTGACGGATACATTTTACTGCTGTTTTCATACTTTTTCATGTTGGAATCTGGGCTTGCATGTAAGAGTTCAGCGTTCGATATCAGGGTATCAGAATTTTAAAAATTTTGTAGCTCTACGATCTTATGCTGTGTTGAGAATTGCTCGAACAGTCACCGGCACCAGTGAATATTAATGATGCCTATGACCAGTCGCGAGTGTCAAGTTCGTTCGATTCCGAGAATGTTTGTACCATCATATGCACGCGTTTGCGACATCCAATAAATAGGTGGCATTTAGGGCATATCTGGTTACAGTGGCCCTTTCACCCAATAATATGATTAGGGTGTTACATGATATCTATAACCCTAAAATAGGTAAAAAATAAGCAGTATAATTTTTTTTGCAAAGGTTTTTAAGCAAAACTGCATTTAATACCTAGATGAATGTAAGGTGGTTTTCAGAGGGTACGTTACACCCCTGACACACACATTTAATTTTAGGGGTGTTACAGGGTGTTACAAGTGCTGTATAAATCAGGGAATATTTGTTGATAGCTGAATAATCAGATCAGCAAAAAAAATCAACCTGATTTTTTCATTTTAAAATCATGCGTGGAGCATTTTTACGCATGGTGTTACAGCCAATATGTATACCCCTATATATTACACACCTAATATCTAGGGTGTTACACGAGATATGACCATGGTCATTATGTTTTTCTGATACCTTAATAGGTATAGAATCATAATTCAAAATAAAATGGGGTCGAAATTTCAATTTTGAAATTAAACGTGGAAGTTTTTTACCCATTTTACAGCTTTTTCGGCTATCTGATATATTGCCTTGGTGACATATCTCGGTGTGTATGTGGAATGTAAAGTACAGAATCACTGCAATAAATTTCACTTTTGCACATGATAAATTTCATGGCAAATAAGTGAATTGTGCTGTATATCAACATCTATGGTTGATAGCATTTCTGGGTTTTACTGATTTAAACCCATGGCAGCAAATGTACATTCTGGTGATATATAAGTTATCAACTTAAGTGGGAACATCCAGTTAGGAACATCCACTTTAGTGATATTTGTCAATCTATGATCTGTTCTGAGCATAGGTCTGTGCTCTAAGATTTATCAAAATGATATTTCTTATTTAGAACATATCTGGACATTGCTTGATACAATCACAGCAATTTAACACAACACATTTGTATGTGTGTGTTGTCCTTAACAACTATTATCAGATGTCATGTAGATACTGATCTGAGAGTTGCATGCATTTGAACTGATCAGATCTGAATCAACTGTCAATATGCAACGTAGTTGTTGTTATTGCTCCAGCGATGATATGTGGAATGACGAGTGGACTGCACCCAACAGTTACCAGCTGTTTCATGGGTGCAGTATCTTGCCTTCGGGTCTGGAGATAACTCCATCCAGCCCTACAGCATGTTGTCTTATCCTGCTCCCTTATCTATCGCAATCACTGACACTTTCCACGCACATGTGTGTGGAAAGTGGTATGTACATTATCATACACATAGTAGATATTTAAGTTAATCAATTCACTTTGAATCAGTGAATGTTAATACATACAATGCAGTGTGTGTGTATGCAGTGCTTACTGATTAGCACTTTTATCAGTGTGTGTGTGTGTGTGTGTAAGATAACTTTTACACACTTTACAGTAGGATATGTTCTGGATATTACAATATCCTAGACAATTCATCATGCAAGATAGTCAGCATACCATGCACTGAATACATCTAACATGATATATCAAGTTTAGGGATTATTGTAATTCCATGATGATCTCATTACAAAATGAGTTGCTGGGTATATTTCACATACAGCTCCGGTGAGTATCCTTTCAGTAATCCACAGTAGAACAATATGTTGTCCGAGGAGTATCTCGACTCCACCGGGTCACATTGAGCTAATTACTGTGTTAAGATTACTGAACAGGCACCTTATACTGTATGGGTTCTAATATAGTTTAGCATGCACTGCAATATGCTTATGCAATGTTCATGTATCACAGCATGATGCTAGTATACCAGTTGCTATCGTGATCAACTGATATATATATATATATTACAGCTGGCATCGTGATCAAGCCCTACAAAATAAGGATTATTCCAAGGGCTTGGACCGTCGGCTTGGAACCCCATAGGACCCGGTAGGACAGGTATGTGTTTGAGAGGCGTGGGCGTTAACACTGGGAATTCCAAGGGCTTGGACAGCAAATGTCCAGGTCCAAGCCCCGTCCAAGCCGCGGTCCAAGGGCTTGGACCTGGACATTTGCTATCCAAGCCCTTGGAACCCCCTTGGAATTTACATAAAATTCCAATCGGTTTCCAAGCCGTTGGACCGTCGGTTTGGAATACCGTAGGACCCGTCTGGACCGTCGGCTTGGAACCCCGTAGGACCTGTTATGATTGATGATTCCAATGGGGTTCCGGCGGCCTGGACGCGGCTTGGACCAAATAATAACGACATTCCAAACGGGTTCCAGCGGCTCGGCAACAGCTTGGAACGCATTAGGACCCGTCTGGACCGTCGGCTTGGAACCCCGTAGGACCTGTTATGATTGATGATTCCAAAGGGGTTCCGGCGGCCTGGACGCGGCTTGGACCAAATAATAACGACATTCCAAACGGGTTCCAGCGGCTCGGCAACAGCTTGGAACGCATTAGGACCCGTTTGGACCGTCGGCTTGGAACCCCGTAGGACCTGTTATGATTGATGATTCCAATGGGGTTCCGGCGGCCTGGACGCGGCTTGGACCAAATAATAACGACATTCCAAACGGGTTCCAGCGGCTCGGCAACAGCTTGGAACGCATTAGGACCCGTTTGGACCGTCGGCTTGGAACCCCGTAGGACCTGTTATGATTGATGATTCCAAAGGGGTTCCGGCGGCCTGGACGCGGCTTGGACCATATAATAACGACAATCCAAACGGGTTCCAGCGGCTTGGTCATAACTTGGAACGCGTTAGGACCCGTTTGGACCATCGGCTTGGAACCCGGTAGGACATATTATGATTAATGATTCCAAAGGGGTTCCGGCGGCCTGGACGCGGCTTGGACCATATAATAACGACATTCCAAACGGGTTCCAACCGTTTGGACTGCATTAGGAACCGTTTGGACGTCGGCTTGGAACTCAATGGGACCTTTTATAGTGGTTATTTACAAAAATGTTCCAGCCACCCGGAACTACGGTTCCAACCGTAAGGACCGGTATAGGTCCATCCGCTTGGAACTATGGTTCCAATCTGTTTTTGTTCTATATACATACAAACAGGTATCAAGGGCTTGGAACCATTGGTCCACGAGCTTGCTATTATGCATATGCAGTACAAAGGTGCTATTGATATGTATTGCTGTTTGAAATATTTACACAAAGAATCGTAAAGGTTCTCTATTGCTCTATTGTCTGGGCTCTAACAAGCTCTATATTCTGACAAAAATAGCAGTCATGCTGCCGCATCCTCCTCATCATCCTCATCCCCTTTTTCATCATCCTCATCCTCGTCATCATCTTTCTCATCACCCTCCTTTTCGTCGACGACCTCCTCACCCTTTTTCTCTTCCTCCTCTTTCTTTTGCTGCTTGCTGCTTCCTTCAGGAGCAGCAGCTTTCCTTTTCTTGCCGAAGTCGACGTTCTTATCGGTTTGCACCGTGCTGTTTCTTACATATTTTGTGGGGATCCTGCGGAGTACAGACGGCGGGAACGGTCAGTCCAAGGGCTTGGAACGGCCCGTCCAAACCTGGGACGGTGTGGTTTGCGTAAAACAACACATACGCGTAAGTAAAAAGAAAATAGTAAAACAATGGGTAGGGACTAACCAGACAGTGGGCTTGTTTTTTACGGCGGGGACAATAGAGGACTCGTCGTGGGCGAGGTCCTCGCCCTTGATCTTTGCCTCCTTGCCCATTTTCTTTTTTAAAAGTTTGATGCCCTCCGCATGGTGGGAGAGCATGCGGAAGATGTAGTCTTCTTCGTCCTTTATTGCGTAGAGGGTTACCTCCACGCAGTCCTTGGGCACGACAAGTCCCTTAAGACTTGCCACGCCCGTTGGGCCCTCCCCCACCACGTCTAACAAACCGCGCGCGATGCAAAACTTTGAGATGTTCGTGAAGGAATCCGTGTCCGCTGGCGGCCGCGACTTGTGCCCCTTCTGGGCACCGTGGAATATTTCGACGAAGCGACCGCTGGTGAGCTTACCATCTTCTTCGCTCTCGGTCAACGGTTCCTGTATATTCGAAACGAAAGACACAACAATATGTCAGTCACGGGTGGAACGGTGGTTCCAAAGGCTTGGACGATATTTAAAAAACGGTTCCAAAGGAGTTCCAAAGGGGTTCCAAAATAGTTCCAAACGCTGGGAATAGGCCCGTGCTCGTGCGTGAAATAAAGTTACTTAAAGAAACCCGTGGACTCACAGTTCCAGTTGTTTGGAACCACGGTTCCAGCGGCAGTACACACCTTTTGCTTTTGCGGAGGGGGCTCCTCCACCTTGACTTTCTTCTCTTCTTCTTCGCCTTGTCCATCGTCTGGGATGGACTCCTTTGTCCATCCATTGATAGATTTTACGGCATCATAGAGCGGCCCCGACTTCGGACGCCCAGCCTCCTGGAAGTTGAGGATCGCCTCGGTCTCAGCAGCGGTGATCAAGGACTCGGCTCTTCCAAATAATCGGAAGCCCCTTGCGGGGCCTTCGTAGCGCGCGAAGTACCCGTCCGGAAATTGTTTGGTGAACTTCTGTTTCCAGCGTCCTTCTGTGGCCTTGGTATTTTTCAAATACGCTAAGCGGCTGGTCAGGTACATGCTCACTTGGCGTTTCGGGACAGACGGCGTGACCGCGTGAATCTCCTCGATAACATCGCGGACTAAGGAGCTTTTTAATCGCGAGGAGGTGGCTCCCACCGGTATGTCGCCTTTCTCCATTCTCTTCTCGATAATGTCCCGGCCATGCGAACGCATGTCGTTGATGTCGTCTTGCGTGGGGCCAGCAACCCCGCCAGCTGTCTGCATTACTACTGCGGCGGGGGGATTTGAAGACTGCGGATGAGAGGAGAGACGTTGCTCCATCTCCGCGATTCTTGCCATTAGAGCGCGGGTGGTGGAGTCTTTCGTATCGGTCAAAGCAGATTGCCGCGGCGACCTGTCCAGCAGCTTTTTCTTTACAGTTTGTTTTGGCGGTGGGGTCTTCCTATCGCTTCTCCTTAGTAGTCGTGTCATTTTTCTACGGTGTGGGTTTTCTGCGGTACGGCTTGAATACGGTGGTGTGCTGCAAATAGTTTGACTCTCTTTTAACGCACAACGGCCGCAACGGCCGCAAATCTGTTCCAAGGCAGGTCCGGCGGCTTGGTGCATTGGTCCGAGCGACTGGATCGCGTTATCGCGCTCTTTTACGAAATTTTGAATTTCGAGCGGACCTGCGACTGCTGTCACCTCTGTCCTCCGTCGACGGGTATGACATTGCAATCGCTGCCGTGTTTTCCATCTTGACTTATCGATAGTCCAGATGGTAAGCCGTCGCTCTTCAGAGCTCGCGGTCATGGGTTCGAATCCCATTAAAGGTTTACGGTGAACAGCTGGGATGTGCGCACATCCCTCCTGTTCACTGTATCACCTTTAGCCATTTTGAGTTTCGATTTCTGGAAAAATCGAACGGTCTTCGTTAATTTACCAGCCGATTACTTGTGCATGTGCACTATAGGAACCCTTAGATGTTTCATTTTGACTACCAGAAAAATCTGACGGTCTTCGTTAATTCCACACCCTGGGATCGGGTCGATAGCAAAAAAACGCCGACGTTCACGGGACTGTTCCTTTTTTGGAGCAAATCCTTCTACAGAATTCGTCGCAGCTCTATTTTTAGAAATTTCCCGTAAGATGTGCATAATTGACGGTAGAAAACAAATTTTCTGCATTTTTCACGTCGCTGCATATCAAAAACATCGGGGCCAAACATATGTCCACTTTTCAAAAAAACAGAAAATTTTCCGAAATTTTGTTTTTTGGGCTTTTTACACAAAAAACAGCCAAGTGTTAAGCTTTGAAATAAGAGGCTTCACTTTGGAATTCCAGGGGCATGGAATTTCTCAAGTGGGAGCAAATGTCCAGTTCCAATGGACTTCCAAGGGCTTGGATAAACCCCCAGAAGTGGACCTAGTCGATTTTTACCAAAAAAGTTCCATGCCATTGGTTTAAGTGGGCCAACCCGTTGGAATATTGGTCCTTAGGTGATTTTTGCAATCCTCAAAACGTTCTAAATAACTTTGTGCGATTCCAATGCTTCACTTTGGAATTCCAGAGGCATGGAATTTTTCAAGTGGGAGCAAATGTCCAGTTCCAATGGACTTCCAAGCCTCTGGATTAATCCCCAGAAGTGGACCTAGTCGATTTTTAAGATGGCTTTTCCAAACCGATGGACACCGTAATCCCTGGCCTGTCCGGGCGCCCGGATTGTGCCTAAAAACGTAGAAACCCTAATGTAAAGGTGACAAACCGGACTTTTGCCGAATGTTTAAGGTATTTAATTCCGACCGCCCGGAACTACGTTCCCACGCGCCGGACCATGGGTACGGGCGCCCGGAATGCATCTGAAAACCTTACAAGTCCGGTCAGACAACTCACACTTCTTACATGGATTCGCAGGAATAATGGCTAGGCAAAGGCGTGGACTAGCTCGAAACGAGAACGCGGAAGGCACTCCATGCCCATGCGATCAATGCAGACTCCGATTTTGTTACTCCAAAAGACAGATTAAGCGGCATTTGGTCCTACATCCGCCCGTCGCACGCCTCTCCAATGACCGAGATCATGAAGAAAACGACTCTCTTGACGGTGCCGAAAGTGTGAATGATGACGGTGAGACGGATCCACCATCAGAGACGGACGAAGAGGAAGAACACGAGGATGACACATATCTTCATGACCATGCCGAACGGATGCTCCGAAAGATCCGTGAAAACTTCTTCAGCCCGATTGAGTATGCATCGTCCGACTCGGTGAGTTCTAAATCCCGTCCAAGCCGTTGGAACCATTGTTTAACAATATCCAAGCCCCGTCCAAGCCTTTGGAACAACCTTGGATTCCCCCACGAAGAAGAGTCCAAGCATCGTCCAAGCCTTTGGAACACCTTTAGAGCCATCACTGTAAGCCAGATTCTTACATCGCATCTTATTAGTTCAGGATTGCTGGGTTGATGGGAGTGGATGCCCGCCGTATTCTAGGAGGAGGAAAGTGATGCGCGCGAGCAACGTGAAAACGACCGAACAAGGGACCCGGAATTCATCATGGTAAGTTCAATACGCACAGATTGAATGCCTTCCGAAAACTGCACTATATCACTATTCCAAGTCATTGGAACGGTGCGTCCTTACGTGTGGAACCCCTCTGGACCAAAATCAATCAAATGCTGTGTGACTAAATTGCAGGAGGGAGAAAATGTGCATGACAAATCGACTACCCTTGCAAACCGCTTCATACTGGATCTACTTGAGGCCCACTCCAACCATAACTCGACCCAGGCGTACTTTGACACAATCCTGGAAATTCTGCGACGTCGAGTATGCGGCTTGGAGGTCGACGATGAATCAATCTCGACCGATGACGAGGTAGCACTACCTCATACCTACCAAGCGTGCGTGCGGTTTTTCAAGGATTTCCTCATGAAGTACAACGAGATGGATGTGTGCCAGAAGTGCAATTTTCTTTTCAAAGATCTGCTTCCCGAAGAGGCACCGACGTGTCCGAAATGCAACCACGGCCGGTTCAAGGAGCCATCAATGGTCGATGGCAAGTGGGAACCCGGAAGGGCCAAGTGCGTTTTCCGCTGGTGGCCGTGGACAAGGATACTGGAGGCCCTTTTCATGGATCCGGTGCAGGCACAGATGGCACGTTCATGGGAGAAAGTTGACTTGGATGAGCCGATCGTCAGAAGCACTGGAATATTAGGTGAGTAAACACTGTCAATTAGACTGCATGGATTGCCTATTCCGGGCGCCCGGATCCATGCCTCCACCCGGATGGAACATGCGTCCGGCCGTTTGGATATGTCACTACACCCATTTTGGTTGTCTTGGTATAGTCCAAACGTGTGGACCAAACGTTCCGGCCGTTTGGAATTTTGCGGATGTAGATTAACAAAGATAATTGCGAGTAAATCTGCATGGATGGCACGTTCCGGGCGCCCGGAATGGCGTTCCATCCGTGTGGAATACGTGTCTGGTCGTAATGGATATGTTACAACAACCTGTTTTGTTGTCTTAGCATAGTCCGAGCGTGTGGAATACCTAATCCGACCGGTTGGACTAAGACATGTTAGTGCGGGTGTAGATTCACGAAGCTGGCAGAGGACCATGCTCGAGGACCCGGAGTTCTTCAAGGACAAGCGCAACCTCTCTGTGGTGTTATGCGCGGACGGCATCGAGAAATTCAAAGATAAACTGGGATCTGTGACACCTATAACCTGCCAAGTGGTGAATTACCCTGCACATCTTCGAGGCAAAAGCGAGTTCATTGTGCTTTGGGGCATTATTGATGGCAAACCCAAAGATGCCCAACTCTTCTACCACAAGTTCGTGGACGAGATTATTGACATCGAAAAGAACGGTTGCCGGGTGTGGGACGTTATCGAAAACAAGCCTTTCACCGTTCGAGTCAAGTTGTACAAGGTGCTCGAGGATTATGTCGGATTGACCGAAGCGGGGAACGTGTATGGAACAAACGCGAGGATGGGATGTTCCAAATGTTGGATTGTCGGGACAACAAAGGCAGAGTCTTGCATGCAGAAGACGATTTACGCGCAGATGCTACAACAAAATCCAAGTAAGTCTGATCCCTGCTGCATTCTTCCTAGTATGTATTCGGACGGTTGGACAGATTTCAAAATATTTCTGACTGTACTTCCAGGCGTCGGGAGCCCCGGTTCCGGCCGGTTGGACCATTATAGGGAAAATATGGAGAGATCAAAGCTAGTAATTCCACACGCCCGGAACCCATGCACCCCACGGCCGGACCTGTGTACTCGTGGTTTTACACAATATTCTTTCAACTGTATCGTGTTTTTTATGATGTTTGCAGGTGAAGAGCCAGCGATGAGAACGGACAAAGAAGTGAGGGAGTTGCAGCACCTGCACGACGGGATGATCGAAGCGGGTATGCATCCGGAAGTCATTAAGGACAAAATGGCACGGAGTGGGATCAAAGGATCGAGTGCTTTTACCAAGATTGTGAAGTTTAATTTGCCACGCGACTTGCTTTTCGACGTCATGCACATCTTGTCCAACAACTCCTGCCGGATTATGTCAGCGATTCTCGGTGATGACTGGAATTTAAAGTGCCGAAACTTTGCGAGGGCCTATCAGATGCACAGGCCGTGGCTTATTCCTATACCAAGGAGGAATGAAAATGACAACCGGAGCCCAGCAGAACGGCTGAGATGTGAGTACACCACCTGTCCAATATTATGATGGTCCAAACCCCTGATAGACGGTGGTGTAAGGGTTCCAAACGCCCGGAATGCTATTTCCTGAATGAATGTAGATGGTCCACACCCCTGTCACACGTTGGATAACGGGTTCCAAACGCCCGGAATGCTATTTTCTGAACGAATGTAGATAATCCACACCCCTGTCACACGTTGGAGGGTGGGTTCCGAACGCCCGGAACGTTTCTTCATGAATGAATTAAGATTGTATAGGTTTCGTATTGAACCAGGATAGGTTGTGTGCGTGTGTGTGGGATCGATCTCTTGTAGTGAAACCCTCTCCGTGGTCCCCTTCTAAGGAGGCCTTGAAGGAGATTATCCCATGGGTAAGAGGGCTCAAGTTTACCCGAGATTCGGGGCCGATTGGGAGGAAGTTTCTGCAAATCAAGGCGGGAACGCAAACTACGCCACGCAAGTTGAAAGCACATCATGGCGTAGTTGCTATCACAAGTGGACTCATGTCGATTGTCAGCGCGTGGATGAACAGTGATGGCCATGTGCTACAACCGGAATTCGCTTCCTACGTTGGGAAATATACGACGGTGGTCCGCGAGATTGTGAGCAGAACCATTGATATCGATGTGAGTATAAACACTGCTTACCCCATGTTCCGGGCGCTTGGAACCGTTTGGAGGCCATAGTCCGGACGTTCGGACCTGCTTCATGGTTGTTGCTCATGTTCATATGCTTCGGATTGGAACCACAATTCCGGGCGGCCGGACCAACATTGGATCAATGTTCCGGTAGCACGGAACCTATTCATTCAGGCTATACTGATTTATTCCGTTTTGGGCGTGCGGTTCAGCATCATAAAACTGGCATGGACGCCTTGAAGACAAGGGTATTGGAAGTCCGTGACATCATGGAAGCTGAGCTCTCGCCTGAGCTTTTCGTCATTGCAACGCACCAGCTCGTTCATATTCCGGATCAGATGCGTGACGAAGGACCAGTTCCCGATCTTTGGATGTTCGCTCCAGAGAGCTTCTTCGGCGAGCTGAGACGGATCATCAGGACTCGCTCGCACCCTGTCGCCAGCATGATGAAAGGGGTGGAGTTGAAACGCATGGTAAGTCTGGTACGCGGCTTATACCAGTTGCTACAGGCGAATGGTTCGCCACCAACCATTAGCCAACCACGTAGCGAGAACACCGTGTCCCTGATGTTGGCGACCGGCAACGAGAGGAAGGGCAAACTTGTCTACTCGACACCAGGTACTGTCCAGACTTAAGTGCATATCGTCCAATTTCGGTCCAGGGGTTTGGAAACGTATCATTGAGCAGGGTCCAACCGGTTGGAATATGCTTGGACCTTTCATTAGACAAAGCCCAAGCCAATAGGGCTCGTTCCATCCACACCTTTCCGGGCGCCCGGGACCCAGGTTCCGGTTTGGTTCCGGGCGTTTGGAATTAGATCGTCAAAAGCACGCATTGTTTAACAAATTTCCGTTTTGCGGTGCGTAGATGATAAGAAGGAGATACAAGCTTGGCTGGCTACAAACGTGGAGTGGTACGGGAACATTGTCAGAGAATTTAATCGTGCTGAAGACCATTACACGAGGTATGCATGTTTGCTTGACCGAAGCTTTTTTTGACTAATCATTCACGTACGCAGTTTATTGGTGTTCCCCTCGCCCGGAACTAACGTCCAAGCGCCCGGAACGTGGCCTCCGGGCATTTGGACCATGCAGGAACATTAGACAAAACCGACGTCGCTTGGCGGCTCGTCGCGGCAGGGGCAGTGGCCCAGGTCAAAACTTGACGAGGCCGATACTTCATCAACCTGAAACCTGGCGCAAGAGCCCCGTCACAGGGGAAGTCATTCCGTTTACGGAGATGGAAATGAGTTACGCCTTGGCACCACCGAGAATGTGGACAGAGTATGCTTACGTCAAAGTTCGCAATTTTAATTACAGATCGCTGGAAAGGGACATGAACAAGGCTACTTGTCATCGATATTTCAAGTCTGTCTTTAAAGTCTGGAATGTACAGAAGCAGCAAGAAGACGACCAGGACAGGTGAGACATGCCAACTATACATGTTCCAGACGTCTGTATAAGAGTGGAGTGTAGGTTCCGGCCGTTTGGACCATGGTCAAGCTACGTTTCATTAAATCTGTTTAAATATTCAAAAGTTCGAGACGTTCCGGGCGTCCGGAACCATGCTGCCACACGGTTCCGGACGCCCGGACCAAAGCGTCCTTGTAGATCTCGATTTGCAGGTGTTCATGATTCTTTCACTTCTGATGGCAGGTATGGCGAAATTCTGAAGGTCGTCAAGCTTGTCGTGCACACTGACACATATATTCTTGTGAAGTGTAGATGGTTTCCCCTCGAAGCTGCTCTTTCCGATGCGGTCACGCAAAACATCTACCTGCGCACCGATATGCCATGTGAAACCAAAGATGCATTCATCGAAGCGAAGGACATCAACAATCAAGTGGTCGTGGCGCCCATCCCATGGAAGCCTTTGCGGCTTGCGCGGTATACCGGTAACAAGGTTCCATTAAATATTCGACATCGGACAGACGTGCTTGCCGTCGTGCTTGACCGCCACGTCGATTTTGTCGGCGACATCGGCGATAGTAGTTCTGATGACGAAGATTAGTTAACTTATTGCCTCGCTCGAGGCGGTAGTGTATCGGTCTCGTTGAGCTCCACGTGCTGCCAAGTCAGAACCTACCAGTTGTAATACTGTAATATATAACATGCATTGTACAGATAATACTAACTTACCTGGAGTTCCAAAGGGGTTCCGAAGGCTTGGATGCGCCTTGGAATCCGTCAAACGCAAGTTCCGAAGCGGTTCCAAACCATTGGACTAAGCCTGGACCCCATAAGATATCACTTCCATAATCGTTCCAAAGGCTTGGACGGTCTTGAACTGCACGTAGCAAGAATGATCGGTCCAGAGAATTATCAGTCTATATGTCAAGCACTTGCTCATAGCGTTCCGCTCTCAGATCGGGAAGTTCCAAGGGCTTGGAATTTCGGAACACGCTCCCGTGTTGCCCAGAGACTGGGCCTATGGGGTTCCAAGGGCTTGGAATCTTTTGAAACCCACGCTCGTGCTGCGCAGAGACCGGTCCTATGGGGTTCCAAGCCGTGGAGCCTCCGGGCTCGAGCTTCATTCCTCGTACTAACAAGGTCCAAGGGCTTGGAATCTTTTGAAACCCACGCCCGTGCTGCGCAGAGACCGATCCTATGGGGTTCCAAGCCGTTGAGCCTCCGGGTTTGAGCTTCATTCCTCGTACTAACAAGGTCCAAGGGCTTGGAATCTTTTGAAACCCTCGCACGTGCTGCGCTGAGACCGGTCCAATGGGGTTCCAAGCCGTTGAGCCTCCGGGTTCGAGCTTCATTACTCGTACTAGCAAGTTCCAAAGGCTTGGAATCTTTTGAAACCACGCCCGTGCTGCGCGGAGACCGGTCCAATGGGGTTCCAAGCCGTTGAACCTCCGATTTCAGACTGCCGACCTCAGACTGGAAAGTTCCAAAGGCTTGGAATTGTCTAAAATGAATTCCAAACCGTTGGAACCGCCTTGGACCGACGACTTCGGTCATACGTAATCCGAGGACATAGGTCCAACGGCTTGGAATCGACCAGGACCCATTGGACTAACAAATTTCGGTCCAGCCCCTTGGAACCCCGTAGGACCGTCGGCTTGGAACCCCATAGGACTCCTAGGGAAAAACCCAAAGCTTCACCTTGTAATTCCCGGCGGTTTCCAAAGGCTTGGAATTTTACCAAATATTTTCAGGACGGTTCCGGGCGCCCGGAATGGTGCCGTCCAAGCCTTTGGAATAATCCCTATTTTGTAGGGAAGCTGTATTATTAATGCATGCACAATTCACAATGTTGCAATCACTCAGCATAAAATGTATACATGGTATAATAATGCATGTACTGCATGTTGGCGATTGCTGCAAGTGATGTGTGTGCATATGTGCATGTGTGCATGTGTGTGTGTGTGTGTGTGTGTGTGCTGATCCACACACACATATTGTGCACACATTATTATATTTCTGATGAGCACGAATGCTGATGATTAAGAATATTTGTGCAGTCATCAGAACATTTGTAAATTGCTGCAGTATGATGATAGTACATTCACAGCAGCAATAGTGATAATGCGTCCACAGCGGTATAATGACCGTGTGTCCACAGCAGTATAATGATTGTACGTCCATCATGCGTCTATCCCATGTATCCCTGCGAGTGTACATTTATTCTGCAGAGGGTATTGACGCGCGTTGTACATATCGCATGTTTCGCTGCATGTAGACACATCAGGAATCATACGCACTAAAATCGAGCGTCCATCGCATCTGATGAAATCATGGAAAATGCATATCGTGCTGACAGGCAAGAAATCATCGTACGCGCTGATTATTGCGAACAGTGCGAAAGGATTATTTGCAAAAATCGATGCTGACGATCATTTCGCAAAGTATGTCATCGTTATTGATGTAAGTCGCATGAAAGAATGCGAGCGCGCTGTTAACGAAATTGGTATGTCCTGTCGCAGTTGATGCAATCATATATGCTGTTGATCATTTTTTCATTCGCGCGTCTTCATCTCGCATACAGTGATAATCCTGCGAGTTTTGACATCATATGTGCGCAATCAGTATACTGTGCGCACACCTTATCGCGCTGATATGGAAAATGTAGATTCCTTTGCGAATGCTGTGTTAGTCGATATTCGAGCATGCTGTTATCACTTATTCGCTGTGCAGTTATTCGATATATGCGCTGTCGCCTTTATGCGCCAACCTGCAACCTGCGAACAATATAATCTATACTACGTCTGACGCTGCACCCACTCGAGTTCTCGTATCGTGCCTTGACGAGTTTTTTTAGAATACCATTATGTTAGGGCTGATGTGCGAGCCCACAAATATTATACAGTATATCAAATAAACACTGTGCTGTTGAACGGCACACACAAGTGTACCGGAATATCCTAGTTCACTAGATATCAGAGGGTCCCGAACTCTGTGGATAAACTCTGTCAAGATAAATAAACCCTAAGCTAGATATACCCGGAACGGTCTCGCAACGGTCTCGGAAACTAGCCTACCTGTGACACAGCGTGTGTCACAGCACGAACCTATAGATCAGTCATCAGTCCAGTGTTGGTCCTAGGGGTCTGTTATAGGGGCCTGCACCGGGACTCCCAGTCAGGGCTGCCTATACAGATTCCAGCACACCACCCCAGCACTGTGGGTGGTGACTGGCTAGGAGAGTCAGAATGTTAAGATAAGTTAGGGCAGGAGCTAGGGTGACAAACCTAACTGCTAATGCAACTGTGCAATTCTGATACACAAATTGAAACCCCCTAGCCGGCACAAGAGCAGAAACATACAGGCAATGCAAGTCCTGCTAAACTACTGAAAAGCTCTGTGCCAGTAAGTCAGATTGAAGAGTTCAAAGGTGTCAAAGTAAAATCATAAACCAAATTGAAGACCGTGTTGAGGTCAAAGTAGATCTCAGCACACCACCATGAAAGTGGTGTACTGCCAGAACCAGAAGCATAACTACTCGGGGTCAAAGCTCAGAGGAACACCTTCACCACATCGATCACCGTAGTAGCCCACCGTAGCACGGCGGAGCAATACAGGGCGGCCAAAGTGCAAGGTGTCGGTCACTGGAAAATCATTCGCCAGAGAATTTGACGGAGTCGGATTTGCTGATTCGTCGATCACGGGAGGCTGCACCGCACCGGGGTGCTGCCAAGTGCTGCCCGACGGTGGGGCCTCGTCATCCGACGACGATGCCGGCGACAACGGAGGACCGCCCTCAAATAACATGGCAGGCGGCGGCGGCCCGGGATGCCACGGAACCGGAGCCATATAGAGGCCCTGCCGCCTCTGTACCCGCCGGTGGAGACGAGGCGGAATAGCACACGGCACCGTGACAAGCGGCGCCTCCTCTCCCCTGCACAACACACCGCGGCGCAGCCCGACCCGATACCTGCACAGGGTCGATGTCGTTGGCCACCGTATAGGTGGCAGCTCCCACTCCCATGACAGAAATCAAGAGAATGAAGGAAAGAAGGAAGGGCATCCCCCACAAGCCCGCGTGGGCGGGGAAGCCCCACGGAGGCTTTCCGCAGCCTCGGCCGCGGGGAGCACCGTCATGCCAATCTCCCAGGGCACCACCAGAGTGAGGTGCTCGGGCTGCGGGCGTCGACGAGTGACTCGCCGAGATTGTCGAAGCACGCGGCTTCACAACGAAGCTGCCGTCGGTGAGGTCCTCGTAATCGTCCGTGTCGTAGCCCGTGAGATCAACCTGTCCGATGGCGGCGTGGTTCACGGTCTGAACGAACCCAGCGAACTCACCGTCCGCGTCCGCTGTGGTGGTCACCCGCGCCGATTGAAGTGGCGCGGGCTTCACACCCTTTCCCTGCGAGACAGGCATAGCAGGGGCCGGCACGGCGGATGCCGATGCCGCCGCACCACCTGCCGGAACCTGCTCCTCCGGTGTGGCCACCGCTGCGGCGGGTCCGCACACCAGAGCCGAAGCCCCCTGCCCGATGCCGGCAGGAGGCGGGAAAGATGCGTGGGTGTAATGCACCTGCGGGTTGGCCGCGGAGTGAACCTCCGCGGCAAGATCGTCGAGCCGGCGGAGAATGTCATCTCCCTCGGAAGCCGGCTGCTGCTCCACGGTGAAGCCGTAGGCGGACACGTCAATGCCGCCCACCGCTCCCGCACAAAGCACCGCGGGCGGCCCGTACGCGGCTGCCGCACGCGCGAAGGACTCCGCCCCGTCATCCGCCGCCTGCTGGAACAATGCACACATGGCGAGCGCGTGCACCCCCTCTGCGTCCTCCTCGTCGATGGGAATGCAAAATGCCGCGGCAGAAGTGGGCGGGTGTTGGCGCCCGCCCAACGGGCAGTCGCGGTAAAAGTGATACGCCTCACCTTTTCCCGCCTTCTTGCACCTACCGCAGAACGGCTTGGCCCGTTGATCGTCGCGGTCGAATCCCACTGGTGGGGCCTTGTGGGTCCCCACACGGAATCCTCGCGGCTGCTGCCCCCGCTGCTGCTGCTGCCGCTGTTGCACCCGCTCCCGTTGTTGTCGCACAACCGGGGCGGCCTCACCGTGTTGCCGCTGCACGAGCTCCTTGAGCTCCGTGATCTTTTGAAGAAGGGCGTCGTACTCGCTGCTGGAAAGGTGCGCGGAGACGCCGTCCGCGCCCGAAGCCACCTTCCCCCCGCCCGTCTGTGCCCAAGCCTGGTAAATCTCCACAACCATGGCACGGAGCGAAACCAGTGACACCTGAGCCAAGTCAGCGGCCATGGGATAGCGGACCTTCACCGCAGCGTAGAAGGTCGGGTCGAGGCGGGTGTAGAGGCTCAATTTTCTGGTAGCCTCCGTCGGTGTCCAGTCAGACGCCCTGTTATCCCGCACCAAACGCTGTTCCTTAGCCAAGATCGGCTGCGGGTCAACGTTTGCGGGATAACGTAACGCGGCGTGCTCCTCCTGCTGCGACTCCCGTAGTGCCACCGGCACACAGCCCTTGATAACGTCGATGAGAGCTCGCCGTCCATCTCGGTCAGTCGAAGAATCCGTACCAGTGAGCCAGACGTAGGCGTTGCTGTGCTTCTCCACCACGAGAGCCAGAACGTCGTACAAGAGGCCATTCACCCGGCCGACCACTGGAGCCAGAGGGTCGTCGAGGTCAAAGGCACACAGCTCCAGCCCGGCCGACTGAAACTCCGTACGCAGCTGCACCACCAGGTCGGACAGAAGGCCAGCGTCGTCCGTACCGCGAAAATGATGTTTCTTGTCACCAAGAATATCCTCACGGATACTCTTGGCCCAAGCCCGATGGAGACGCGCTTTGTAGATCTCGTCGACGAGCTTGGACTGCTCCTGCAGGTAACGTCTGACGGCCACGTCCTCGTCTACGTTCGATGCAGGGTTGGGGGTAGGAACAAAAGGCGTAGCCGCCGTCGGTGTGTTCCGCACCCCGTCGATCAACCTCAAAGAGGCGTCGATGTCACTGTCCCTCGTGAGGGACTTCTTGGATCTCGTTGTGACTCCCATCTCTAGAAAGGCCTGAGGGGAGGCGGTACGCTGCAGCACGCTTGGGTAGGGCCGCGGAGAAAATGCGACGTCACAGATACGGAACGAGCGGTCGAGCCATGCTAGCGAGGGGCGAAGGAAGATGTCGTCGAAGTCAAAGGTGCCAAGGTCACCAGCCCAAAATACGGTAGCAGGCGGGATCAGAGCGTGCAGAAAACCGCAAATGGACATTGCGACGACGAAACCCAATCCAAGCCGGCACCCCATAGCTGCGGCTCAAAGCCGCTCACCGCAAGCCGCTCATCTCATAATCTCCACTGATGCCCAAACGCGCAAACGCGCACCACCTCTCCGAGCGGCCGTTTAGCCAATCATGGCCAAACTAGCAAGTGGAATAAAGCGTGGATGGGGTCACGACCTACCGGAATATCCTAGTTCACTAGATATCAGAGGGTCCCGAACTCTGTGGATAAACTGTGTCTAGATAAATAAACCCTAAGCTAGATATACCCGGAACGGTCTCGCAACGGTCTCGGAAACTAGCCTACCTGTGACACAGCGTGTGTCACAGCACGAACCTATAGATCAGTCAGCAGTCCAGTGTTGGTCCTAGGGGTCTGTTATAGGGGCCTGCACCGGGACTCCCAGTCAGGGCTGCCTATACAGATTCCAGCAAAGCGTAACAGTATAGCGGGTTGTGAGTTGCAGTCTCTGAATGAAGAACTGCTGAAGCACAACGCTTCCTCACTTTGTACCATACGTCTCCCATCATCGTAGATGGTACCGCCATTGGGTTGTGAACCCGAGACGTAGGTTGAACGACCAGTATTGTAATAACGACTAGTTCGTTCATACTGTGCATGCGTGTTCCGCACATGCTAAAAGCCAAGATGGTTCTTGTTCGTATTCAAGATGTATCTTTGCTTTGCCATCTTCGAGTTCGACGTACGAACTCTCGATGACAGGGTCATTCAAGTCTTTCCTTGAATAATGACAGATGATGTGACATTATCATCTGGCGACATGTACAGTCATCGTCGACCGTACTGACGACTGTCATAATAATATATGACGCGACTTGACATGTACAGTCATGGTCGACCGTACTGACGACTGTCATAATAATAATGTGACTCGACCGACTGTCATAATAATATATGACACGACCGACATGACATGACATGACATGGTATGACATGTCTGACAGGTATGACACGTATGACACATATGACACATATGTCATCGGTCATGACCCTGACAAAAAGTAATAGTCTAAATCAGAATCGGAGCAGCAAGAGCATGCATGGTATAAATGATGCTACTATCGTCTATGTTCTGACCAACGACGATGAGTTTGCTGACAAGCCTAGCCTCGGTGCAGTACTCTGTCACGCGCACCCCGATTCTACATCCGAGACGTTATATATTCTCGGATACATATATAGTGGGACGTTATATATAGTGGGACGGATGCCGTATATAATAATAATAATAATAATAATAACATATATAAATAATAATAATAATAATAACAAAAATAATCGTATAACGTAGGAGGAACGTATATCGTAGGTAAAAAGTACAGAGATTGAGAAATGATAATATAATCACGTAATAGTTGCGAGATGCATGCATGCAGACATGCATGATATGTACAACATATGCATAATCATATACGATCGCACACGTGCCAGACGCTATAAAAATTATAATATGAGTTCACACAATTATTTTATACATGCGTATGTAGATCAGGAATGGTCTACTGAATTGAGTGCATTCATCTTTGCTTCACTAAGATCCATATCTGAAAAATCTAGCTGCTGATGGGTGACCGATTTATGAAACGACCGACATCGTGAATGCTTGCAGATGCGCCTGCGCCTGCGGATGTGCCTGCACCTGAAGCGTCGTTTTGTGCGGATCTCAATTCACAAGCCAATTGCTTCAGATCTTCAAGGGAATGATTTGGGTATGTATCTGGTATTATGCGCCTGCGGATGCACCTGCGGATGCGCCTGCACCTGAAGCGTCGTTGCGCTGATATTTGCGATGATCGATGATGCATAAACGCAGTGGCAATTCATGCAAGACATTTATTCTGAATATGCATTGCGTGGACGCGCATGCATGCTACAATTATAAAAACACGCAAGCGGCACAACGTGCTTCCTTTTAATAGACATTTATATTTGCAGACGGCGTGCTCACATGTTGCGATGAGATCTAGCGGGCTCCTTTCTACATCGTCCGCATGTCAAACACGCATGGTGCCATTATGAAATATATCTGCCCACAACTCGCTTCCTGTATCGCAACTGTCGAGCCTGCGTGTCGGTTGGGATGCATCCAACGGGATATCTGCCAAGACGCCATGCGAATGGAGACGATACACATTTAAATTCGGCCATTGGCACTACCATGCGAGTATAAAATGTCAATCATGATAATCAAGCAAATATATTCAAGCAAATGCGCAGATGACATCACGATATGCAAGTGTGGCATTTGCGATACAGGAAGCGAGTTGTGAGCGTGTGCTTGTGCGAATGGGGTATATGAATAGCAGTGATTACTTGTGCTTCGATACAATTTAATCAATAATTAGAAATCCCTCAGATGGGATGCTTCGCCGACAAGTGGCATTACCAATTTATACACCTGTGTGATAAGATCAGATTCTACGCTACGGACACGTTCATGAAGGTACATCGGGATATCCGATATAGATACACACACACACACATATGAAGCGTCGTATAGCGTGTTTTGATACAGTCATCACTAGTAATTAAATTAGAATTTTGCGGAAAAGGTTTCATATGGAAAGATTTGATATGGTACCCGCATACACCGTAGATTTGATAAAATCGTTTCATACAGCCGCAGACTTGAAAAATCGTCAAACTCTTGAATAATCGTCATTCGGGAGGCATAGTCAGCCACGTCGGCTGATTATGAAAAACAACGCAACGCCCGATAATCATGTAGAACATAGTCACCTACATGCATGTACTTTTGTGCACCGTCGGTGCGTATTTTTTATTTTTTTATTTTCGTATACCTGAAACCCAACGTATTATTATTATCATAGATATAATAATAATAATAATAATAATAATATAATAATAAATAATAATAATAATATAATAATAATATAATAATAATAATTATTAATAATAATAATGATAATATAATAATAATAATAATGATATAATGATAATAATAATATAATAATAATAATGATATAATAATAACAATAACAAAATTAAAATAATAATGAATAAAATAAATCGTATAACGTAGGAGGAACGTATAGGGGAAAAAATCGGAGATGGAATCGAAGATCCCCCTCTTTTGAAAAATCGGGAAATATAATTCAGTGGCTCTTAACACTGTGTCATTGTCGAATTCCCCTTAACAGTGCGAAAAAATGAAGCCAGACACTGTGACACTGTACGCTGTATACGATTTCTGTCTCAGTTTTTTTTACGTCTTCATTCTTCAAATCTGAGAAATGTGTGAACGGATTCC
>LGRX02025062.1:0-33463 GCA_001247695.2 Cymbomonas tetramitiformis | reverse complement strand
GTCTCTCACTCTTCACATGATGATGATGCGGATGATGGATACTCAGGGGGGGGTTTATTTTTTCCCCACCTGTACGTTCACGTACCCCCTATAATACCGCGCTGTATTAATGTGCATATATTAATGCGTATATAAAAGTGCTTAATAGTGGAAACCGGTGAATCCTCAACCGCGGACTACAGCTGGCGGATGTGCCAATTAATACGACCGGACGATCCGGTGAACAGGGATAAAAAGGAGGATCAAGGACTCGTCGAGTATTACGCCGAAAGCATGTTCATCAGCCCCGATTCGTTCATCCGGTCGGTCTGACCTCATGCATTCGTTTATTGGTCGACCCGAGCCGTTTATACTTAACACTTGGCATGCTTTGGGCTTATCACTCGACGAGTCCGTATCCCTCAGTTGAAACGGCGATGCATTAGCGCCGTAGTTGCCAAATGGGAGCACTTCCGTAGTGCAATTCTTGATCCCGGATCGTCAAGCATGTGGTCCACCCAGCACATTTTTATTCAACAGGATTCGACGCTTTCGCTATATAGTAGGGATTCGTGTGATGCGTCGAAGCCCGTTATACGAGCGAAGTATTCGCCCTGAGCAAAATATGTGCTTGTATCGGTATGTGTAAGCAATAATTTGTTGTGCCGCTGCACACTTATGCGGATGCGACCACTTTATCATCTCGTCAACCATATATCGGCTCGTCAATCACGTATGTAGCGTATCTTGCGTCATACGAGAATGCCGGAGACTTATTTGTTGCCATTTATATACCAGCACAACAATATGTGCTCGCAAAAGATGCTCATCGGAAAGCACGCGATGTTCGACAGCACCCATGTTCTTTATATTGATGATGCACAAGTAGATGGGATCACGCGGTTGAGCACGGACGACGGTGCTGACAGAGTGTATTCACGACGATTCGTGCAACAATCTTTTATCTGCACACATCATTCCGCATGCAGCAAAAAGCCTCGCTCAATTACTGCTGCGACGGGGTAACATTTATATGAAGTATATGGTCGGCGCGATCAACGAACTTGTGCAGCTACTGCTGATGAACACACGCACACGCACAGACCGCCGCCCAAAATTACGCCACTGCTGCTTGCTGCTGCTGCTGCTGAATTTCTATCGCGATAATATCTCAGTCTCTTATTGAGAAGGCGGCAGCACTGTACAATAGTGGAGTCCGTAATCAATATGCTGTTGATATCAGTGCTACTAGCATGTGCCACCGAGCAGCTTCTCATGCAGCCTGCTGCAGCCAGCGCCAGCCCCGTTTCTACTTCTGCGGACGACTTGGTTCGTGGATTCGCCAATATCGCAGGACTGCACTCTCATGTAGCCGTCGTCAGGAATGGTAAGCCAACGATGACGCACACTACTGCCTTCTGCAACCCATACGCGCGTATGGATCTGCATGCATGAATGCACCGTATGAGTCGTGTGTATGCATCATATGCACATATGCATGAACACGCGATGCATTGATGCATTGATGAACCGTGCATGTACACTTTTTGAGCCGATATATCACTTACGCAACATGCTGTACGAAAAACAACTTGGGTAGAAGCAAGTCCCGTAGACATCTATACAGTGTGAGCGAGCGAGGTAGTGAGATGAGGTTAATTGCCACGATTCATCACGACCACCAATGCTAGTCCAGCGTCATCGCGTTTGGAAATATACATACTTAGTGAGATGAACACACACACACACACACACACACAGACCAGCACTTATTCAGAAACGGCGTCATGAATGATGCTATGACCCGTAGGTGCGTATATCACTGTCGAGCATGTCCAACCGAACACACAAACACGCACCTACATATTCACACTTTCCAGCCCCCATATAAAACTCACACCTACGTGCACCTTCGCGTGCTGCGAGCAGACTGCCTATTACTTACCTACCACAACGAATACCGGTAATCAAACACGAGATGCCAAGATCATTGCTCGCGCCCATGCCCTGAACAATATATGCAATCGCGTTGTATGAATTGTGCACCCACTAATGAAGGTGGGGGCACACGCACAGAGCACACGCCGGCGACTGTTCACCACGATCTGCACGGCCGCAGATTACAAGCAGTGAAACTTACATTTTCAAGTTCTGCGACTGTGAAGGGGGAAAACTTGCCTGAAGTAAAGCAAGAGTCCAATTCGGAAATCAATATCGACGAAGAACCCGAGGTAGCCGAAGCATCGATATCAGAAGGGGTATGGCATCTTGCGTTACAAAGTATGCGGCAAGCTGATGCGATAATAAAACACGCACACCGCTACCACGCATATATCATGAAATCTATAATACAGCATCGGCATCGTCATATGCGCACAGTTAGAGCAGCCCTACATTGGTTTTATTTGTACAGGTGAATAGGATATCAGCACACTCCACATGTAATATTGTGCATATATTGAATCCCTCACTATATACATCACGCGTCAAGTGCATACATAAGAATACCGCAGCAACGGATACTCACAGCGCTTCCAAGTGCCTCTGTGTATACACTGTGTCACTCATGCATACGACTGTGAATCTGTAGATATATTCAAATAGCGTGGTGCGGCTGCTGTCGTGACAAATGACCTTGTTCCCAGCGCAGGTCTTACAGCCACCGCCGCCACCAGAGTACGAGTACACATATGACTATGAGGTGGTGCAGGAAGACGACGACGACGACGAGACGCGTGCCTCACCAAATGCTGAAATTATATCAGCACCTCAAAGTTTTACCAGGAGAAGTGGAAACAATGCAATGGACAGTGACAATGAGAAGGTGGATGACAATGATTACCCCGACTATCTATCATCGACCTCCCCTGCTAAACCTATCGGCGGAAGGAGCAAGGTGCCTCAAAGTGACACCACAGGAAAAGCCAGGACCAATGCAACTGCCAACCGTGACCCCACCTACAATCGATCCAGTCAGACATCACCGCCGGGGAATGACCTCAAAGTGCTGGCTGAAGATCTGATGTCACCTGCTAAAGATGCACAGAAGTTTGCGCGTCCTCGCGGGCCGATCGGATAGATACTGTCGCAGGCATCAGGCCTGCAGAGCGAGTCATAAAGCAGAAGCCTAAAGCACCAACCATAAGCTGCACCTAACAAAAGTCTGAAGATTGATGTTTGGAGAGAATGAATGGATAGATCAAACGGTGGAAGGTACAGGGTTGAACATTTTAGATGTGCGATACCAATGGTGCCATATTTCCATTAGAAATCTCAATCACCACATAATGTCTGCCATTATCACATTTGTTATTATACTCAGATCTGTATACTCAGATGATGTGTATATGCTATATTAAACCAAACACTGCGCATTACATTTTTTTTCTACGAACATATTCCGTTTTGAGTTGGGCCCCTCCTTGCCAATAGTCCCATCTATCATATCATAGTTGGGACGACTGTATAGCAAGTTTTCAGTTGTGGTTCGTTTTTGTGACATCTATGTTCTCCCTCTATCACTACATCCGGCTGTATATTGCCCCCCCAACCCCAGGTATTTCCGTATGTTGCATATAGCTGCCATACAGCTACCTTCGTCTGCGAATCCCACCATTCACAGCAGGTTGGTTTGCAAGGTGCTAGCTCATATTGCCTCAGCCCTCCACTTCAGCACATCTAGACTTGCGGGGAAGCGTGTACTGTATTGCGTGCAATGAACTCTGAAGCCATGACTCTAACCCAGGAAGAAAATTCAGGTTTCGAACATTATTTCTGTGCAATACCAATCAGTGCTGTATGATTCCCCCTTCTGTTGCCACATTGTCGACGGAGTGGTGACGCATGTCATTGCCCCAGTAGTTTACCACTGTCAGCTGAGGGCATTCCCGCACCAGGTCCTGTGCCACCTCATCGGACACTAAGCTGCATCCTTTGATGACCAACCGTATCAATGACTGGCTTGCATGTGTGACACCTGTCTCTTGCAAGCAACGAAACGCTTTGCCGGTGAGCTCCTCCAGTCCTGTCAAGTCGAGAAGTTCAAGCCGCGGAGAGCCCTCCAGTAGAAGCGTGATCTCCGCATCGCGCAGCTGCCAGCACCAAGCCAAGTTCACATCGCGCAACGCATAACCCGATGCTGATACCAGCGCGCTCAATGTCAGCATCTGGAGGCAGTTGCACACCATAGTCAGTACGCAGTGGCTGTTGCCAGCTTGGACTGCAGGGAGACAGCAGAGTGTGATGGATGGATTCTCAGAACGTATACAGTAAGCCGGCTAGGTGGTTAGCCCGAAACGGGGAAGGCAGTACAACAATGATGTATGTGTAGTGAAGCGCTGAGGTGCTTCAACGAGAGAGTTGAATGTGGTGCCATCTGTAGTACCCATGGAACAAGAGTGGACAGGTCTATTGTTTATGGCAGCTGGCAGCGGGAAGAATGGGGTGAGCAACGCCAAAGCGGCACAGACGCAGGGCGATAGCTACATGGGATGAATAGCATGGGCAGTAGAATAAGAGCCACCCAACAAATCAACAGCCCCACCGAGTATGCAGCGCGTAGATGCAAGGCAAGCAACACTTAGGAAGCATGGTTGCAAGGCGAGTAATGCGAGGGGAATCTAAAAAATGGGGATATTACACTTGGGTGTAGAGCAAGGACGAGCGACAAATGGGAGGGTTAGAGGCAGGGCAGTGACCAGGTGGGTAGTATACAATATAGGCGCTACGTGGGAGGTTAAGATGCGTACATGCAGGGTGAGCGCGATGTGAGTGGTATCGAGGCAGGTTGGACAACGCGGGGGGTATGTAGGCAGGAAGTGCAATACTTTAGAGTATGAAGGGGGCCCAACCACCATGCGGGTTGTAAAGAGTCGAGGAGAGCCGTCCACGTAAGATATAAAGTCAAGGTGAGGCGAGCCGCACAGGGCAATAGCCATACCGATAGTACAGAGACGGCGTGGGAGCCACACAGGAGGTGCAGGGTCACGGTGAGCGCCGAACAAAAGGTTTTTAGAGGGGGAGTGCGCCATGCAACAGGTATAGATGAGAGGTGTTTGTGCGTGATAGAGAGGGGCAGCGATGCGCAGTATGTGCGGCGGCAGAGAGAGCAAGTGCACAGGAAGACTCGAAGCGGAATGGCGCCATGCAGGAGGAATAGAGGTGGGTGAATAGCCACCCAGGATATGTAAAAGTGAAACGAGCGTCACACGGGGGAGGCAGAGAGGTGACGAGATGTTCATAGCCATGCACGAGTTGTAGAGGCACGGCAAGCTCCGCATTGGAGTTACACATTTCGGGTGAGCACTGCACAACAGGCATGGAGGTGGGGTGAGGCCTGCGTGGTAGATATAGATGTAATATGTCGATGACACCGGAGGCATAAAGGCAGGACAAGCGCCACGTGGGAGGTATAGAGGCAGGACGAGTGCCTTGTAAGAGGGTTAGAGGCAACGTAAGAGGGGTAGAGGACAGGTGAGCGCCACGTGGGAGGAATAAAGATGAGTTGAGTGCTACGTGGAGGTATAGAGCAAGATGAGTGTCGCATGGAAAGTATAAAGGCGGGAAGGGTGCGACGTAGGAGGTTTAAAGGAGGGACAATAGCGACATGGGAGGTTTAGATGAGGGGCAATAGCGACATGGGAGGTTTAGACGAGGGGCAATAGCGACACGGGAGGTGCAGACGAGGGGCAATAGCGACACGGGAGGTGCAGACGAGGGGCAAGCGCTGCACGGCCAGGATACCATTGGGGGGATCGCGATAGAGGAGGAACATGCGCCTCGTGCGGGGGATAGAGGTGTGGTGTGGCGAACGCCATGCAGAAGGTAGAGGCACAGTCTGGGGACGGATTCTGAGGTTGAAAGGGACGGCGAAAATTATGGACTTGCCGCTAGGTCTACACAGTCAATGTTCTGGGCATTTGTGGCACGTATGTGGTTGGGGCTCAAGAGTTTCCACAAACGCATTTCATGTGACCAGGTCTACCACATCGTGCTTGACATCCCCATCTCTTATAGACAAGCAATGAAAGTGGCCAGCCAGTCATCCAAACAGAACCCGAACCACAGGAAGCCGTTAAGGGCTGAAGCGGGTGTATGGAAAGTGGCCAGCCAGTCATCCAAACGGAACCCGAACCACAGGAAGCCGTTATGGGCTGAAGCGGGTGTATGGAAAGTGGCCAGCCAGTCATCCAAACAGAACCCGAACCACAGGAAAGCCGGTCTAAGGCTGAAGCTGGGTGTATGGAAAGTGGCCAGCCAGTCATCCAAACAGAACCCGAACCACAGGAAGCCGTTATAAGCGGGTGTATGGAAAGTGGCCAGCCAGTCATCCAAATAGAACCCGAACCACAGGAAGTGGGCTGAAGCGGTGTATGGAAAGTGGCCAGCCAGCATCCAAACAGAACCCGAACCAGGAAGCCGTTAAGGGCTGAAGCGGGTGTATGGAAAGTGGCCAGCCAGTCATCCAAACAGAACCAACCACAGAAAGCCGTCTTAAGGGCTGAAGCTGGTGTATGGAAAGTTGCCAGCCAGTTATCCAAACAGAACCCGAACCACAGGAAGCCGTTAAGGGCCAAGCGGGTGTATGGAAAGTGGCCAGCCAGTCATCCAAACAGAACCCGAACCACAGGAAGCCGTTACGGGCTGAAGCGGGTGTATGGAAAGTGGCCAGCCAGTCATCCAAACAGAACCCAACCACAGGAAGCCGTTAAGGGCTGAAGAGGGGGTATGGAAAGTGGCCAGCCAGTCATCCAAACAGAACCCGAACCACAGGGAAGCCGTCTAAGGGCTGATGAGGGTGTATCGAAAGTGGCCAGCCAGTCATCCAAACAGAACCCGGACAAAAGGAAGCCGTCTAAGGGCTGAAGCGGGTGTATAAAATGGTTCCAGGACCTGCAGAGCGTGGCATTCTGAGATATCGACGTGATGAAGTCGGACTTCGTGTTGCTCCCGCTGCCTGGGCTCGAAGATCTTAGCAATGCCCGCGTCAGACAGCTGTATCCCTTTCCGCAGCCGAATGGATGTGAGGTGCACAGATCTTCGCGCCAGGTGCGCAATGCCAACGTCGGTCAGCTCCTCACAGAAGCTGATTGACAACTTCTTGAGGTCGTGCAGAGTCTCGACAAGCGGCGGGATGCAAGCATCCGTAAGGGAAGCGCCATCCAGGCAAAGGGTAACCAAGGCAGGGCAGCCCTGAAAGAGCGCTTCGCACCCACTGTCTGTTAGACCCTCCCAGCCGTCAACATCCAAGTGCCTCAAGCTCGGGCATGCGCAAGCAATGGCGACCGCCGCTCCATCGGCCTCGCCCACAGAGACCATCCGACAGTGCGCGAGATTCAACACCCTCAAGTTTGGCAATTCGATGAGGAGACGCAGGCTGCTCTTTGTGATATAATGGCAGCTCTGAAGATCGAGCGCCTCTATCTGAGAGCAGTTGGAGACGAGAAGATTGACGCCATCGTCGGTAACGTCCGAGAAGCGCAAGACAGCCTGGCGCATATGACCGCAGTATCGCGTGAACGGTTCGAGGTAGAAGTCGTTGGCGTCGCAACTGAGATCCAGCCGCGTGAGCAAAGGACACCTGGCGGCCAACCGCTCCAAGGCCTCGAGACAACTTCCAGGATACTTGGCGCGGCGAGACAGATCTAGTCGAATGTCAGTCCATAGCGACGGATCCAGCGCTTGGCTCCGCCATGCTCGACTTACGCATGCGCAACCGCATAGATCTTGTGGAGAAAGTGTCGACAGAATTCTCAGGAATAGGTGAGGAGAAACAGCATCAAAAGTGGTTACACGTGCTGACGGCATCTCTAAAACTGTGCGCTCACGCTGGGAAAAGGAAGCTGCTTGCGAAGATGGCGAGCACGGCGGAACGACTTCCGAGGACATGGCACAAGATGGTTCCTTAGTGACGGCGATTCAGGTACGAGGTCATTGTAGAAGTGGATTTGGCCGAATGCGCAAATATTCAGTTTAAGCGGGTCTGTCGGTGAATATGCCTGTGAGCTATGACATTCAGGGAGCCTTTAGGTTGGGATCTGGAATACCATTTCGGTGGTGAAAACCTTTCAAGTCCCACACCAAATTTGATATATCAGTATGGCAACTTCCCAACAAGGACCAACAGTTCGATTGTTGAGTGGGAAACAAATTTTAAAATGTAGAATGTTTATCTTTTTTCAAAACTTTATATATCTCTAGACGGTTCCCCCCTTTTTAAACTTTACCTTTTTACTGCACTTTTTCAGGCCCAAACTGTACTTTTCCAGGCTCACACTGTACTTTTTCAGGTTCAAGCTGTACTTTTGGGGGGCTTAATAACTGTGCAATGAGCCTATAGTCTCAAGTCTGTATATCGGCTTAACTTAAGCTGGCCCATACTCTGTATATCAGCTTAACTAGATACGCCTTAACGTTCGTACCTGAACCTGGCAAAAATACCCGAGTACTTTTGTACCTGTGCAGGGCCCTGGTTTTAAGAAGGAAAAAGCATGAAGATAAACACGCTGTTCGCGCATGCGGTCCCAGCCGACGCACCGAAGGTGCGCTTCGGCTCCGCTCGCCGGTGAGTCACGGATCATGTGATGGGTAAAAAAGTAAAAACTAAAATCGACGCCAGAAGAGAGAAGTGAGAATAAAAGACTACAGTAGAGCTAGACTCGTCTTCTCATGGCTGGCGAGACTAAACTCAGACGAGAGTAGTTCCTGTAATTCCTCGCGTCGGTGAAGGATTTGCTTTAAGTTCATAAAGCATTTCCATCGTGTGCTCAAGATACCAAAATTGGCGATCGTTTGAAGAAGTCAAAATTCTGAAGTCCCGTCATACTGGGACTCGATAGACTAGGAGATAGACGTCAGGAGACATTTTAGCTCTAACAGACGAGACGGGAGCGTAACCCGCTCTCGCACTCGTCTGGCTGTTTCGAGTTTAAGTGATTTCAATCGGACGCATACGCGTTGTACATGTTTGTATGGTAGACGAGAGGATATTCAGCAAAGAAAATACGATTACAACCAAGGACAAGAACCAGAATTGTGTCGTGCGACATCCGAACTTGTGTATTCAAAATGAATTTTCCAATTTGTGACACCAGTGCTTTGATGATGTAGGTTGAGTAAGCAAGATTCAGTACAAAAATTTATTTCTTCAAGAGGATGTTCACGTGACGTACACATTCTGTCACCTTCAGTTACCATCAGATGACTTTCACAGAGCGGGACATAAAAGAAAGCCGGGAGGCCTTCGAGAGGTTTGATAGGGATCGAAGTGGAACTTTAGATCTGTGGGAGCTCCGAGCTGCGCTGCAAGGTTCGATTTTTGACAAACCTATACTATATATATTCGGAAACTGGTAGCTTGTGGACCTCTCTTCACAAACAACACACTTTTCGCATGTTGGCTTTTGCAAGTTACCGACGGAATATTTTCGCATATCCACTTGCCACCAAGCGTAGGCTTGAGAGTATGTGACTATTTGGAGGAATATTTCGTGGACTAAATCGGTGGATATGCTGCCTTCAGATCTTGGGAAGGAACCAACAGAAGACGAGCTTTCCATGCTTATCAGTGCAGTCGATGACGAGCACGACGGTGAAGTTGGTACTTACTTCCCACGCGTTTTCCCTGATGCGTGCGCCATTCCTTTAAGTTGCCAACTGTAGTGTTTATTCGCTACAACCCTGTGGAACCATACTCGAGGCCAAGATGCCTCAGGAGTGGCGACGCTAACACTGAGTGAGACGAGCTCCTCGATGACCCCTGACGACTTCTCGACCCGGATGGCAGACTTCGAAGCATTCTTGGGGCTTATAGATCATCTTCGAAAAAGATATTCGGTAGATAGAGAAGACGTCGAAACAGGTGACACTCGGCTCAGAAACTTTTGCACCGGCTGTTCTTCAAGGTTAGAAAACTACAATCATGGATGCTCCCTCCATGATTGCCCAATATAGACAATAAACAATTGCCTATTGTCTGCCTTCAGTCAATAGGCATGATTGAATGTCAACTTTCAGTCATGCCTAAACGATGACTGTTACTGCATGTCCTATTGACGATGAGGTCACAAATGTCGGAAACGTCTGAGTTCAACCTCTGCATAGTCTTCGCCCTTCCAAAATCGTTTGTGGTTTTGTGCAAATCTCGGCTGCTCACAAGCCAGCTGTCGACACGGTCCTCGGTCGTGACTGGGGCTGCTTGCCCGATGAGCAGTTTCAGCCTTTGTCGCCATGGGAGGAAACCCCGACAAGACTGGCGAGATCAATACCGAGAAACTTAAGAGCGTTGTCAAGGACTACAAGTTGAAAATAAATATAGAAGTACGTTTCGGTACTTGGCATGTGTAGCTCCACGATACCATGTATGTCGGAAGATATGAGGGCCTCGCATGTGAAGTGGGGTTTTTACAGTCAGGAGGTAAATTCCTTGAACTTATTCAGTTATGCAAAACCTGCAGGAGCTTCTCGCGGACATTGACTCGGACGGCTCGGGGTACATCGACTACGAGGAATTCAAAGCTTTGATGGGTAGTGATTAGGTTCTGGCGCAACGCTGGGTAGCGGAATTTGCTGAAAAATAGGTGCACAATATATGTGCCGGGTTCGACGGCCCTTCCACCATAACAGTAAAGGCATCCCTCAGATCATTCCTCATCAAACAGCCAAACCTGAATTGCTCGGAAGTTTGGTTGATTGTATATATAATTGGTTACCAAGCATGCCACTGCCAATACTTTTTTTCTGGTGCCAGTCAGGTGGTGCAGCATGAAAGCCTTCATTTATGATACGCTTGCATATACCACAACATACACAATAGGAAGGCCTGCTTGCTGTAACTGCCAGCAAGGGAATCCTGCTTGCTGTAACTGCCAGCAAGGGAAGCGCTACCGACTGAACAAAGTTTGTTAAGGGCAGTAAGGAGAGTCTACACTATTGACTATGTCACAAAAGGACTCTCTGTTTCAAGAAATATGACGAGTTCCACCAATCCGATTGGTGTAAAGAATGAAATATCCGATGCTATAAAGCCCATGAAATATTTCATGGTTGTTATGGCCCATTTTAGTATCACTGCAACTTACGGAAGGTTGAAATGCACTTTGGACTCTGTGTAAAATTGTGGTTATACATGAAGTTTTCACAGACATTTTACAAGGTGACAAGTATTCATGTACTAGGAGGTATAGATTCTGAGTGGGCCTGTGCTGCTAGCCTGCCTCCCCTGATTAGCATTCATGCATTACATCATGAGTTATATATATAAATGGTGTGTGATTGTAATCAAGATTCTGTGAGGATGGCTGCATGCGATAGGAGGAGAATGCCGCCGTTGGTGGCCACGGACAGTGAAAGGAGGGACCCGCCCGAAGGTTTCAAGGCCGTGTGTAGATGTGATACAGTTAAGATATATGTAAGTGGATATGCCCACTGTGAATAATGTCAGCAGGAAATAATTGCCCATCATGAGTAAGAGTGGCGGAGCTTTGCTATGGGTACGTCTTATTTAATGCATAATAATATGATAAAATACATCTTAAAATGGTAATTTGAAAGGAAAAACACAGATTTACAAATAAATTGAACTGCCAATAAGTGCATGCGCAGGGAACGGAGCACAGTCCACCGCACTATACCCTTGTTGTTTGTTTGGCTCTCAGTGTAATTTTGAAAATACACTTATTATTTTGAAAATACACTGGTCGCAAGGAAATTTTGTGTGCCGCCCTGTTTGTAGTTCGGTTTACTCTGTTTGTTCCTTGCAGGAGAATCGGTTATAGCATGTTTCCCAGCATACTCTCGTCTGTTGAACGTGCACACCAATGCAGGCGAAGTCCGTACATGCTTGCGTCTGTGTACGGACGGCGGTTCGTTTCGCCCTACGTACGCCCTGGCTAACTCATTATTATTTTGTATTTTTTGTGCAGAATTCTGTCGCGCTCCTGCTTGCCTAAAAGCAGCTCCTAGATGTTGGAGTCGGAATTGCGCTCTGAATCTGTTGTGCTAATAGCTGTTGGAGTCTTAATTGATGTGCGTGCGCTGCGAAGCGTGAACGGGTCACCGCCGTATGTTCAAGCTTGCTGGGATCAAAGCCCCAGCGTGACCTGATCCTGTCCTATCCTTTGTATGCAGAAATGCACCGATGATGTGGCATGCTGTCTTTCATTCATTTACGTAGTTACCGATTCTTCATTGGACACCTTCCAGAGAGTGAAGACTGGGTCTGATCGGCTTATTGGGTTCAACTCCCAACGCTCTGACTATTTGCGTATCGTTTTGTGTGCGGGTTTGCGACTCGTATGCTTTTTCTTGATCAATGTTTCATTTCCCTGTTTTTGGATTGTCACACGAGAGCGACGACCGAAGATTCTGTTCGGCTTGGATTCAACTCCCAACACTCTGACTGACTCTGCGCATCATTTTTTAGCGTGCAGGATTCAGCGTGTAATGATATTCAATGGGTTTCCGACATCGATATGGCGCTAATACATGCCATGCAGTTTATACGACTATACTTTTGATACGACTATGATAGCCGTGTCTTGTGGTATGTCATAACAATATTTCTTGTGCATTTCTAGTTGGGGGAATTTTCCTTTGTGGTCAGCAATGGTTTATTTGCCGATAGTGGTTAGGTGATACTCGCATTGAGTTGGCCTCAGTCATCTGTTTCAAGGTATGGTATCGGTTGCGCCGATATTCTGATGTATCGATATATCAGAATATCAGTATCAATCGATGACCAATTTTTGAATATCAGAATTATTGGTATCGATCGATTGACGATGACCACATATCAATATCAATCGATTTACCCCTTGGAATATCGGTATCGATCGATTGACAACGATGACATATCAATATCGATTGATTAACATCGTCGATTTGCTATATCACTTGGGTTTGATATATCAGAATATCATAATCCGATCGGTGACGATACCTACACTGGGTTCTCATAGGCCCATAGAGTCGATCACGAGTCCTGGTTCAGGACTTGTTGCACCCAAGATTAATTGATCTTTGATGCTTTAAAGTTCAAAAGTGTGATATTCGTTGAATTCGCATGCTCTAAAATCCGCAGACAAGACTCAGGCAACAATCCGGACGACATTCACAATCGACCATGGGGAAACGTAGGCGTGGAAGCAAACGCCAAAGTGCCTCTGGTGTAACACTGCGTGCTCAGGGAACCGGGCCCATTAAGCGAACCCAGCAGTCCTGAGCACGTGAAGATGGCTTGAGAGGCCTTATACAAGGATTGCTGCAAGCGGTGGTTCAACGACATGCTCGATTGCAAGCTGGAGGATTTTGCGGTGGCGACTCTGTTGGATCCCCGGCACAAGAACTTTCAGTTTAAGTTCGCGGAAAGATGGATGAGAGGTGTGTTTCTGCTTATTAGCCTCCTGTTTATTGCCATATATTGCACTTTTGGGAGAGCTTGTGTGTGCTTCAGTGTTTATAGTTATCGGTCAGCACATATTTCTTTTAACCACCATACGCATGCACTTGAGTGCAGGTCGCTTCACTGCCAACCAGGCCGTGAGCTGGGCTACAAACATCTACGAGAAGGATTGGAAGCCGAAGGAAGTGGCATGCACAAAACCGCCCACCAAGAAGCAAAAGACGGGGGCTAGTGCGAAGGTAGTGACAGTTGCCTCCTTCTTAGACTCTGACTCCGAGGATGAGGGGGAACACGTGCTAGCAGAGCCACAAGATGTGGAGGGCAAGAGTGAACTGGAGCTGTATTTAGAGTTCCCCTTGGCTAAGAAAGATGTGGACGTGCAAGAGTGGTGGAGAGTGAATGCCCACAAGTTCCCTTCCGTAGCTAGAATGGCTAGACAGTTCCTGGGTGTGCCTGCCTCCACTGCGGGGGTGGAGCGTGCCTTCTCTATTGTCACGGGCATGCACTCAGATCTGAGGAAGAACCTCACTGAGAAAACAATAGAGCATTCACTTATGGCTGCATTGAATTAGGTTAGATATATACATATAGTAGTTTAAAACACTTTGTGTTGTAGGCGCTAAGAGCCAACTCTGAAACCCATTCTGATATATCGATAATATCGATATGCCGATATATCGGCTAGTGTAAAGTAATATCAGTATTGATTGATTGTCACCCCTGACTTATCAGAATCAATTGATATAGACGCTAAAAAATCAGAATCAATTGATTAGGCCTCTAAATAAATCAGAATCAATTGATACCAGCCTCAACTTATCAGAATCAATTGATTATTGTGTCGAAAATATCGGAATCGATCGATAACACCGCGCACAACCGATACCATACCTTGATTCTGTTTGCGCTAGTATGAGACGACAAACTTGGTGAACTCGTTCAATTCTTCAGATTCTTTGAACCCAGAAATAATATCCCTAAAGATTGATCGATTCCCTCTGTGCTTTGCTTCCGCCGATTAATGGATACCCAACATTTGGGGATACATATATTTTTAAATGTTTGCTTGTTAACTGATCAGGCGCTCTTCAAATACCTCGATTGCTAAAATAACAAATGCTCGTCGGAACGTGCATAATGCGATGTGTCGCTATGATGTCCTCATATATAGCCATCAATGGCGCCGGAAGTGGCATCTTGCCATATTTCGGCCAATGCATGTGTGAAAGACCGTATGTATAAGTAAATTTAGCGAATGGATGAGTATATCCAGAAGGCAGAGATTTGACAGCAGTCGGATAATAATTCGGCATTTTTATTATTCCGATAAAACCAACGTTTCAGGTTGCTGTTCGCAACGCAATTAGCACATGCATGGTGATGCTTACAGGTTTCTACATGTCCTGCTGAGGAGTCGATGCTGCAAGACCTCTGCGGATCATCTGTTCAACAGGTCTGTCAATGAAGCTGGATCTCCCATTCCGGCTTTGCTTTGTGTGACTAACTTTCTCTCAACACATTTTTTGTATGATCACAGTGCCGCTCATCATAAACCCTAGGTGAGCAACAATCCTTCTTTCACCAGACATGCTACGTTGTGCGAATGCACCACAAGCAGTCGGCACCGAACTCGCCACTGCCACAAGGGCACTGAGCAAGGGACACGAGAATGGAACCACTTTTGTCACCATCTGTCATCTGGATACGCCCCCCCTCATTCCCTGGACTCAGCGCTCCGGCCATCCGCAGCAGTACGACACAAATCTTGTCACTAGAAAAGGATACGAACAAACAGTGAAAACAGCCACTGGATTACATGGTAGTGTAAGATGCAAGCAGCAGCTAATTCAATACAAGTGTGATGGTGTGTGAGAGCACTACTGCAGTGCTGTACGCGCGCGACGATGCCCTGCAGGTAGCAACAATCCAGACGCAGGGACCTGGGTTACCTCAAATATGCTACCCCTCGCTGCGATGAAGGATTTGACACTCCGGATGCAGGCAGGCTTGCAGACCCCGCCAGCACCTGCCAAGCGCACGCCAGCTCTCGCCCCACAGCTCACTCAGAAGGCACATTCTGGAACGAGCCAGCAAGCACAACTCCCGCCCAACCTCCGGCCGAATTCGACTGTTTGCATGCTTCCATTTTCCGCAGGCAAGAAATGGTATCGCCATGTTGAGGCGCATCGATGCATTCCGCTATGACAACTGCCCGCCACTGACTTCCACAAGCGGCGCTCCAGGCGCCCACCTGTCTGTCCGGGTCACATGCCCATTTCCCCTGACAACAATCACCGGCTGCACAACCATATAGATGCGGCAGCCGAAGAATATCCTCTCTCCCCCATCATTTTGAGCATCTGTTCGTATTTCGGACCACCTTGATCACTCGCCCAATCCCCGGTCTTGCTTGCCGGCTGCCATCCTAGTAACTGGCTCCACTCCAGACAGCTCACAAGACAGATTCGCGAAAGACGAATTCGCGAAGCCAGACCTATCTCCAAGTGCTGCCAGCATGCCGCTGGTTGAAGGGTCCATTCATCACACCTGGGTTGGTCAGCGGGCCTCCTTGGATAGGCCCCCCTCCAACGGACAGCAGCTTTGCCTTGAGGGTGTCCTCAAACCACTGCTCCGCTTCCTTCGGGCCTGCTGCCATCCCGTCTCAGCCCACACTTCCTCTGTTTGTCCCCGGGCCTGCTGCCACCCATCCCTCAATGCACACCACCGGACACGCAGCCTCGAGCTTCCTGGCATCTTCCGTCACCCAGAAGATGCACGATCACCCATTTGAAGAGCATGTGGGAGAGCAATGCACACGAGGATCACGCTGCAAGGCAGAGCAGCTGGAAGGCGTGTCCTTGCGAATTGGTTTGTGCACAGGCCCTTTCGAAGTAATCAATCTCTTTAAAAAATTATAATCGATATCTGGAAAAAAGGGAATGCCATATGAATCATAGGTGATTCCCAAATCCGGCCTTCGACGTTCGTATCTGCTCCCGAGTATGGATCCCTCCTGTGCCATTTGTGTGGCATAAAAGGGGTAAGCCTTCTTGCGGATCCCATGAAACGTGGACGCGTACCGAGATCTGACGGAGGGTATGCTGGAAACGCTTTCCCATCTTGGAAGAGTTTATCCTGGATATTCTTTTCTTTGGCAGCCACCGGCGCGTCGTCGAAGATGGCCACCTTGAAGTTGACACTGGATATTTCGGGCGACGCGGCACAACGTTCATGTAGAAACCTGCGATGACAACCCTTCAGAGAAGCCCCTTGTACGCGGAAGAGAGCCCAAGATGTCGTCTAAGTGATCGGAGGGTAAAATGAGTAATGCTGCGTTCCGGTGGAATGGCAGAAACCGCTTAAGCCTGATGTGGATCCAAGAGCATACCACGCTCTGCCAGTCCCGGCACCTCCGCGCAACCCAGGCGGAGTCAATTATTGCATGCCACCGGCTGCACACGCCCTGTGGCTCATGCAGCGCTCTCGCGCACAACAAAATGTGAGGTGCATCAAGAGAAATGTAGACTCTGCAAGAAGAAAGGCGTCGGCCTTCAGCAGGGGGCAGGGCTGGATGGAGGTCAGGTGGCACAGGGAGGAGGTAAGGAACCGCGCTGGCGGAGCAGGAGCGCACCGACAGCCGCTCCCATATTTGCACCGTCCTTTGTTAAAAAACCTGCACCGCACCTGGCTGATGCCCTTCCCTCCCCCCGGGCCCAGCACTGCAGCGACTGCGCCGGGGTTGCGCGCCTGAGCCGCACTCTCGCGGAGGACCTGCCAGGCGCCAACACACAAGCCTTTCAAAATAGTGGGAGATCTAGCATCGACCTCAACCCAAGAACCCTCAGCAGCCCCAGACCTGAACCGACACGACCTAAACCTCCTCCTCCGGAATCCTGCTCCCAACATCAACCTCACCTCCAACATCCTAGACCCCGCCTGGAGCCTCGGGCCCTCAACACGACCTCCTACCCTACCTTTGTTTCCACCAGACTTGAAGCCCCCTCACATTGCCCACCACCTACACCCGGCCTGACACCCATAGCCCCACCTCCGACAGTCTCGACACGATCTGAAGGCCTACCTCCCACCACCTACACCCGGCCTGGAACCGAAAGCCCCAACATCCTCCGCCCGCTTTAAAGCCCCACCTCCGATATTCTCCGCACGATCTGAGACCTCATCTTCAACACCCTGGACATGACCTGAAGTCCCACGTCTAAAACCCTTGACACAAACGAAAGCCCCACCTCGGTCAGCCTCCACACGACCTGAAGTCTCACCTCCGAAGCCCCTGTTACATAGCTCGTTTTCCTTCGGTGAAGGAGATCGGGGTCGTGGAGTTACCTCGGCCTGCAGGAGCTCTTCCTCGTACTCGTCCCAGCAGTCATTGCAGTACAACAGACCAGTGTCGTCCACATCCTCCAGGAGCTCCTCACGTGGCTGGCAAGGATCGGGAGAAGGGACAGCCCAAAAATGTCACTGTAATTTGTATACCTAGGCCAGCTGAATCGTGATATTACATCAGGACAAAATATTATCAGATATGATCCCAAGACCTGCCATACGATCGGTAGGGTCCGAACCCTAACAGGGTAAGCACTTGGTCGGATAGATGGCGGCGAGGAAGAGGTGAGCTAAGTGAAAGCGAACTCACCATTACCTGCATGCACTCTGCGCATGCTTGGCGTCGCAGAGGAGGCACAGGCCTTGACACAGGAACCCCGGACTCATGGATGGAAATTCGGCTCGTAGGAACGGGAGGCTTGCTCTGAGCTGCCGCTCTGTCGCCCTGCCCCGACGCGCTTCGGGCAGGGGGCTGCTCATGGAGAAAGCCGCAGGTCCCCTCCTTGGCACATGTCCCCTGCCAGCAGCCCACAGGTGCACCCCTTCAGCACCACAGCCTCGCATCCGTTAACTATGCGCGCCGTGGCTCCAGCGCGCTCTTGTTTGCTCAAGGTTGTGTATCAGCTCTATCCCGCGTGGCGAGTAGAGCTGCAAAGGGGGATCGAAACTCCAGTTCTCGGGGAGAAGGACATTAGGCCGGTGCCTCTGCACGGATCGGGGTGGAAGACCTTCAACCAGAAGCGACAAACTCTGCCGATCTTCTTCTCCCAGTCTAGAGGCTTCGCAGTCGGAGCAGAAGAACTTTCTTTCGTGCCTCTCTGCGCCCAAGTGAGTGACCGAGAAGTCTGGGCGGGTTGAAAGTTTGCTTGAGCATGCATCTTTGCAGTGTGGGAAGTAGTTCCAGAAAGCTTCGGGCGATATTTCATAGTGGCTGCTTTGGGGTGCGCCGTTGGGGCACCATTGGAAATAGCAGGGCGCGCAGTTGTAGGCGCTGTCGTTGCTTGAGAGTGTGAATGGGTGTCTTGATTGGAAATAATCGGATCGCTTAGCACGGTGTCCACCTCTAAGCAGGAGGGCAGCTGAAGCTCTGGTATACCCTGATCCTGCTGCATGAGATTCATTTGCTCATTCATGTTGTGTTCACCGAAATTCGAAGTTCTCCAAGGCTAAGGGCAGTTGTTTGACGAAGAAAGCGCGGTGCTCACTCTGCTCTGCTAGCATATGCATGTGTACGCGAACACGGACTCTTCGATCCTCCCGGACGTTGACCTTAATCGTAAGGTATCCTAACAACTACGGGGGATGGTTTCATGAACCCTCAGGACTTTGTCGTCCTGAAGTGCATCACAATTGCAAGATCTACTCGGCGAAATGTGCTTTTCTGCAAAAAAGAAAAGGCCTTTTCGCTTTCCCTTTTGGAATCAATATCAATTATCATCGTAAGTCTTACGACGCGACGCGAGCACGCGACGCAACACGTAAGACATGAGATGATCTGACTTCATGTGTGCATGAGATGAATCGATGCATCACCGTGCCGTCACCGTCCGACGTGTGCAGGATATCCAGAATATCTCAGGGAGGCAGGTGAAGGCCTCAGGCGCAGCGGTAAGAGGATTGAGGCTAACCCACCAGCACCATTTGATTTGCACAAAGGAGAGAACTGCACTCTCAATGTCATGGAGAGACTGATTTTCGCCCCCCCATAAATTGGGGGTGACTGTCTCTTCCTGTGTCACCCCTCGCCGTGTAGTGTTACTTGCATCTTGCCAGCCTGTCTGTCTGTCCCTCAGATAGACAATAAAACACTATCCGGTATTTTATTATCTACCTTAGCACACTACCGGAAGCCCGAACGTAGTCCGTTTCCGCCCCTGCAGTTATATATGTATATATATTCATATATATCTCTTTCTTCATCAGGTTATGGGCATGTTCCACTTGGATTGTGTTCGTGGCATTTGGTAGGCGGCTTTGGTCCTTGGGGCTGCACCAGCGCCTCTCGCAACATTTTTTGGCGTCAAGCACCAGCTTCGCACATTCGGCACCAGCCTCTCCTCATCTTTGGCCACCGTTGCGGATCGCGGCCGAGGACATTTTGCTCGTTGAACCCGCATCCGAGCGCGGGGTAGCACGAGCACCCTACAACTTTTTGCGTACGCACAAGCTACGAGTTCGACATTATCTCCATCGCCTTTGCTTCTCTGGACAGCAGCACCGTTTCTGCAGGAAAATTGGCTTACCGCACTACTTTTTTGACGTCACCGGCGTCTTCCCCGTCAAAATTCACCCCAATTTGACTTTTTCATCGCTTGAAATTGTTAATTTCACGAAAAGTTGGGTCTTTGCTTCGGAACCCTATAAGGGTATCGCAGAATTCTGCAGCCTGCTGTCGGCCATGTCCACCGCGCACCAGCGTGCACGCGTGGCCGCTATTCGTGTTGCCTTGACATCTTTCCGAGGACATCGGCAACTTTTTACCGCTGGCTATGGTCTGGTGGTGCTTGGTGGTGCTTCCACGCCAAGCACCAATTATGACTCCAACACCTGCATCATCGGCGACACGCGCTTTGACTCGTGCGACTTCGCCTCTCCACCTTCGTCGCCTTCGCCATGCACACCCCTTGGCCGCCACCTAGTGGCGCCTGGTGGTGCCATCGCACTTGCCTTCCCCCTCCCTATCATTCCTCTCGACCTTGCTCCCATTCGCACAATCGCGCCCCCTCGCCGCATTTTTCACCTTCCACCTCCCTGCCTCCTCTTCATTGACGCATGCGCTCTGGTGGTGCCACCCGCCGTTGCCCCACACCGCGTGGGCGTTGGTTGACCTCGTCTTGGCGGCGCTCGTCTTGTTCCGCAATCGAGAACGCCGCCGCCATCCACCCTCGACAGCTGGAGCCTAGTGTCAGCGGTCGGCCTGCGGGAGTAGTTATCCCCGCAGCACATGCATGGGCATAAGCCCCTAGAGCACGCATCTAGAGACCAACGCAGGCGGAGCCACCGCTAGTTGGGTTGGAAAGAACCCCATGGGTCTCACATGATGTATGTTTCCTTAGGGTTTTGCCTTCGTGCCTGCCGTAGGATGTTAGGCCTGGTCTGGCAAGTTAGCATCGTGGCACCTCACACCTTCGGGGTGAGGTGGTGTCATGGAGAGACTGACTTTCGCCCCCCCATAAATTGGGGGTGACGGTCTCTTCCTGTGTCACCCCTCGCCGTGTAGTGTCACTTGCATCTTGCCAGCCTGTCTGTCTGTCCCTCAGATGGACAATAAAACACTATCCGGTATTTTATTATCTACCTTAGCACACTACCGGAAGCCCGAACGTAGTCCGTTTCCGCCCCTGCAGTTATATGTATATATATTGTCTATTGCCAGATCGGTGGGTTTACCCACCGTAACACGCTGCTACGGTGGGTAAACCAACCCTACGCTTTTGGCGCGTAACGGGGTCGTTACGCGGTTCCGCAAGAAATGTGACATTATAGTGACCAACTAGACACCTAAAACCAATACGAAAAGTACTCGGGGGTCAATAGACTTGGCGGCAGACGCTGTTAAACATGCCTCCTATGGCGCTCAACTTGAGAAAACGTGAGAAAATAATAGGGTGTGAGTTATGCATTCCCGCTGGTGCGTGTGGGCGGGAATGGGCTGTCCAAGAGTTTGGCGGGCAATGCCTCAACCCCCTTGACTATAGCTTGAAGGCTCGACTGACCGCATGTGACCCGGACAAAGCACCTAGCAATCGATTCGAAACGACGTTCGAATATGACGCAGACAAGCGCGCGAAGTCCCTCGTCTTCATCACCGCGTATTTGCACTTGGGTGAATACATGACAATACACACGCTTAACACACAACGAATTGCCTTGTTGAGATGACAAACGTTTGGTCTATGAATGTATTTTGATGTATAAACTATTGCAGCTGCTTGAGCAGTACCCATTGACGTGAACTTATTCCCCCCACGAAACCCTATGAAAATAACGGATTTTAGCCAATTTTAGGGCTTAATGAATCCCGACACCCTCATGGTAACGTAGCATGCCTACGATATGCACATGCCTCCCCAAGTGATGTACATAAAAACTTAACATTGTCAACTATCACATATGAAGTGCCAACCCTAAGATCGCATACTAGCGCCTCCCTCCGTACGGCACGGATCTACCAATATTTGTGACACGTGTAAACCCACCGTAAGCAAATTTCCCAACCCACCATAATATTTGGCAACTTCGTGCGCCTCTTACACATCGAAAACAACTTAGCATAGTGCAACGTACGTTTTCCATGTTCGAAGGGACTCTTAATGAGTGCCACAAAACATAGGTTTGGGACCATATACGCCGTTACATAGGAACTTTGGGTTGTTTAAAATCGTCATTACGGTGGGTTAACCCACCGTACCCATTTGGCAATAGACAATATATTCATATATATCTCTTTCTTCATCACAATGACTTCATGGGTCTCCAATCCAGTCATGGTAAAGAATGCGAGGTGGATGCATTTCTTGCAGTTACATGGTCACCGGACTCTAGGAGAACTTTTTGGAGCGGGCGCGCGACCCACGGGGGTGATGGAACGCATGCTTCGGGAGAATGACATGCGGGCAGTGTCATGTACACGGCCTTTCGGGACATGGTAAGTGTGGGCAGCGAGGCCCAGAGTGGAAGGGATTTCCGGAGACGACCTTGTGAAGACACTCCCCAGGATGATGCAGGGCATAGCTAAGCGGTATAGGTCACATAGTTGGGATGCCCCGACACTTTTCAGAGACACGGGGGTCATTAACACCATGGAGGAACTTTTCTCCAGGAAGTAATGAAGGACAATATGCCTCGGATGGGAGTCTCAATGATAGTAGAGCGGGGTGCGATGTGGTAACAGAGGACGAATCGTTTATGATGTCGGCTATACCAGGGGAACAATCGGTCCCAGCCCTTGCCTGCACAACGCTCGACCCCCTTACTGGAATATCCCGGTTCAAGATATCAGACAGTCGGTGAACCAATATAGATAAACTCGTATACGAAATAAACCCTAAGCTAGATATACCCGGAACGGTCACGGAGTCGGAACGGTCTCGAGTCTAGCTACCTGTGACACTCGGTGTGTCACAGCACAGGCTTACGGATCAGTCACGGTCGAGTGTTGGCTACCTAGGAATCTGTCATAGGGGCCTGCACCGGGACTCCCGGTCAGGGCTGCCTATACAGATTTCAGCACACCACCCCAACACTGTGGGTGGTGACTGACAGTGTCAAGGTTGTATATTCAACCTTGCAGACTATGCGGCTGCTATTGAACAGTAGCAACTCGCAACAAGTATTGGTGGGTATGAGTGCAGTCTGGCATCCAGAATCTACTGCTTGAGCTCAATGCTCTCTCATATACCTCAATGTCCTCACGCTTCATAAGCGTTACCACCATCGGGTTGTGAACCCGAGAACATTGGGCGAACTAACAGTACAGTAGACACTCAGTATTAAGGAATTCACCGTTAAGGAATCAGCCAGCGTTTTTTTTGGGTGGGGGGGGGTCACGATTTTAGTGATTTGGCTGGCTCGACCAAAAAAATAAGGAAGAGGTCCAAAATAAGGAAGGCGCTCGCTGGCTGGCATGCTTTCGGCAATCTTAACATAAGGAATTGACGCTGGCATAACTTGACGCGGTGCACATGGCTTTAGGCTAATTATTGCACATGGCATTAGGCAATTATTGGTGTTATGGTGTGTACACCATAATATAAGCTATGCATATGATTATACGCCTTACTTAGCGGGCACTAAGTGCCATACATAGTGTAAACCATCATGTAACAAAGACAAACACTACACCTAACACTGAACTCACAGAAGGTTTTCATGCTCTATCCGTGTATTGCATCTGGTTACGCGGGTTATGCAAAACCCATAACATTACAGCACTGCATTCACAAATGATTTTCATGCTATATCACTTTATTGCAGCTGGTCTAGACTATTCTAGCTATGAGCAAAATAACTGTCAAGCTTGCTTAAGGAGGCACCAAGTGCCCGCTACAGTTTCGTCACCATATCCATAGAACTCAACACCAAAAATGTGGTCACGACGGTCTCCATCGTCATACACTACCTCCACATTGTACCCGCGCCTATGGTTAGGGTAGAATTTCCGGACCCAGCCATGGCACCAACCCACGCCATTCCACTTGAACATCACGTGCACCCCCACGAGGCTGGCGTCTATGCTTGCTGGTACACCCTTCAGTACACTGTACCCGTCTGGGATGAACCACTTCTCTTCCTCATCTGTGCCCTCATCGTCTGACCCCTCCTCTTCCAACTGTTCCTCCTCCTCCTCCTCTAGTTCTTGTTCCTCAACTTCCCGCTGCAGTCGGCGTGCGACGTCGCCTGAACAAGGCCCTGCGGTGGAGTTTCTTGTATCACCGCAGGGATGCGCGGTCGATCAAAAGTGAATTCGAGGAGCCCCTCTGGGTTAATCTCGTTGTCACCTGAACCGTCGACAGTCATCATGCACCCAGACTTCCTGAAATACCGATCCAGGTTAGTACGAGCGCACATACGCTTGTACCCGTCACCAGCCCACCAGGTCATTAAAATACGTCGGTCCGATGCCGTGAGCTCGTTGCTCTCCCACTTCTCCAAGCTCTCTGAATCCTCCAACCACTCGTTTTGAACGAAATCGATATCCCGCTTCGTCTCCCTCCCAGGCCCCAAGTCTATGGGCTGAGTCCAAAACGTACCGTCTTTCAGCAAACTCCAACCCAACGCGCGCCCTTTCTCTTTCTGGTTTGTCAAATACCTATCCTGGATCTGGGCATCGAGATTGTCAGCAAAGACCACTGACTCCTCCCCTGGCATATGCTCGTTCAAAAAGGGAATGAGCGTCCCTTCTTGCCAGTCCAAACTGGTTGGCCGATCTAACCACGCGCACTTCTGCCAGTACACATGAACGTCGGGGTGGTAGGCAGCTTTCTCCGCTGCAGAAATGCGCTTACCAGTACCCCGAAACAAAATAGCTATGGGCGGTTGAGGTAAGTTTTTCCCGTTCACAGTCGTGCCACCACGTATGCAGATCTGCAAAGTGGCCTGGCGCTTCTCTAAGCCTGATCCAGGTTGACGAATCCACACGTCCTTCGCACCCTTCTCATCAACGGTGTGCTCAAAATCCCCAACCACATAGGGAAGAGGGACTTGGTCCACGTTGAGTCGATTTTTAAAAAGAAAGCGTCCCTGGAAACAAAAAGTTCAGCCTTAAAAAACAGAGAAAGAAATACTTGAATAGAAAACATTAAGCATCAGCACAGGAAAACAAGGACTGCCACCCCTGCACCGCACCTGCATTGGATGCCGCCGAGGTGCAGAGGACACCAGCTTGCATATGCCTTGCAGGCACGTCTGCAAAGCAGCAGGCACCATACTAGCATACGAAACCGACTTTTTGTGCGTTCGCTTGCGGATGGAGAAGCCATTCCGACGCAGGAAGTTGCGACGCCAAGAACAAGTCGCTAGAAAGTTTTTCTCATCACGAGGGTAGTGATGCCTCACGAGCTGCTTAGCACGCACGCTCAAGAAGCGTGACCCCACCTTCCGCCCCCTCGCGCGTCTAGCACGCACCTCTGCTGCCAAGTCCTGCTCCATGAGTCGATACCTAGCCTGGTTCTTAGGTTTCTCGCAAACCTTAAGCCTTTCACGCTCTTCTCGCCACAAGCGTGGAAAATCACGTCACGCCATGGCGTGGCATCACTACTACGCACACCGTTTGCCCACGTTGATATGTTGGCGGAAGGAATGCCAAGGGCCTCAGATGTGTGCGCGACAGGATATGTTCGCCCTTTGGCCACACACTCGTCGTGAAAGAGAATTGCGTCGGCCTTCTCTTCATTATCGTAGCGTTTCCGCTTTAAAGCTCCACCCTTGCGGAGCTGACACATGGATTCAGAACTTGCAGGTTCGCCCCGAACCGGTTTGCACGAAGAGAGTGGACTCAGCTTCGCATCGTCGCGTAGGTTGAGGCTCACGTTCAAGAATTCTCGGATAGTCGAACCGAAAACACTACCCTGGCGTAGTACGCCAATATTCACCTCAAGGCGATAGGAGTGTTGCAGGGAGACGCGAACCAGTGGAGCACCGGCAGATCCATCTGAACCGTTGACCCGGAGAAAACGAACGCGATCGGAGGGAGGATGTATTAGGCCCCACAGGGGAGAGTTAAGTCACGAGTGATGCAGTTGATAAATTGTCAATATTTAGAGCGCAAACATGCACTTTGATACGCACACAAGTTTCGACGTTCTCAACACAGGCGAGGTGGGCATCGCTCTAACCTAGGCGAGGTGGGCATCGCTCTAACCTAGGCGAGGTGGGCATCGCTCTAACCTGGAGAGATAGATACACGTGGCGCCCTTGATCGGCTTCGAGAACAGATTTTTGATGTGCAAGAAGGGCTTCAGTAGCCGAGATTCCTTCAGCCGTGCGCAAGTCTCGACTACAGGATTTACGGTGAGAGACAAGGGCTGGCATGTGCCCAAAACCCCGGTGGCACGTGTCGCAATTATACCTCGAAGTGGCGACATCAGGTTTGGGTGTAATTGTGGTTACTGTCTCACCACCCTTGGTTTTCACATATCGTGAGAAACCATGGCTAAACAAGGACGCCTGCCGCTTGCTGGGGAGTGTGCCATTTGACACAACGAGAGGGGCTTCCGAAACTTCGGCGACAAGGTCAACAACACAAGGAGATTCTGCGGTTATTTGCACTTCAGAAATCTGACCACGTTCCGGCATAATCGCAGGGATAGGGATACTGGAAACCGGCGGAGTACTCGTCACAGGTGTCGGCGCTGATGTGCTCGATCTCGCTTTGAAAGTCGCTAGGATGATTTTTTTCAGATCTTCGTAGTCAGACTGTGAAATTATGCCGTCCTTCATGTCTGTGTGCAGCTCTCTAAGCTGTTGCCTACTCGCTGGGTCCATTTTATCACTTCGAAAAATCAGCACACAGTTTTCTCGAAAATTTCAGTTTGTAAGGCTGAGTGAGGAAAATAACGAATGGCGCTGGCTGGCTCATGAATCGCGTTCCTTCTAATGAACGAATTCATTAGCACGCTGGCGCTGGCGGGGGGGGGTCACGATTTTAGTGATTTGGCTGGCTGGAGCCAGATCTCTGTTTCATTAAATATGAGTGTTTACTGTATCTGTGGATAATAAACGCTGCTAAAATCTACCTTGCCGGACCGTGGTTTGTCATTCGGGTCTTACGGCCAGTCACTCTGAATACGAAAATGTGGTAGATGGAGTTGTGATCCTAAGTTATGTTTGACACACATAGGCTGTTCGAAATTCACATTAGTGTGGTTTGCCGACAAGACGACAACTGGCTTTCGGCGATAGCGCAACACACTGGACACATCATCACTCTGAAATACGAAACGCAGCGTCACTCTGAAATACGAAACGCGAAAGGAGTTTGCATTTGAGTGAGGAATTAAAGAGGACTGTGAGTACTTAATGTCCCTCCAATATCTCAGAAGTGTTAACGGCACTCAACATAAGCAGCGCATTCTCCGACTGCATTAAAACAAACCTCCATTCGACCGTTGATCCTCTTGAAAAATTTTCGGAGGGGAGGAAGGGTGTTGGATATACCCCTAGGACTCGGGATATATTCACTCAGTGATATGTTTTCTCAGAATGTAATAAAGTTGATAAGTTAACCCGATATAACGGGCATAAACAGTTAGGGTTCGGGTTCGGGTGACAGTCATACACACTACTATAGGAAGAGTCACAAAACAAGCGGCGTGACTATTCCAGCACACCACCTAGGGTGGTGACTGGCTAGCCGAAGGTGAAACCTGTGAACAAACACCATCTAGAACGGTGGAAATTGAGTTCTAAGGGAAGGCCTGTTCTTTCTGGCAGGGCTGTTCCCAGTCAAGAGTTGCAAATCTGAAATCGGTCCGTGATAGGACCCCTCTGCACATACAGCTACGGTCAATTTCACTGTGCAGGAGCGGCATGATTAACTTGCTAGCCACTAGTTGGCGGTGGCACTGCTGTGCCAGCCCGCAGCACAGCCATGGTGCCGTGAATTGAAGTCGCCTGGAGAGGCGGGAGACACGATGAGCTCGAGAGTTGAGAAGAGGAGCTTGTTGGCCTCGGGACGCACGGCCAACGTGGAGTCCTCCAAGTCGGACATAGGGGCAAACAGCGCGTCCTCAGCCTCGAATGCCTCCTGGAGAGCAGGCACCAGCTTGGAGAGGAGCACCTGAGCGTTCGGCTCCGTACCCGTAAATCGGTCATGCTTGTCGGGAAAGCATTTTCGGATGACGTGCTTCGCCACGCTCTCGTCGAACCGTTCACGGGTGAGCGAGCGAACACCCGCCAAGAAAACAGCTTGGGCGGAGTTCGCAGCCGGAACACCAGCAGGTGCCGGCGTAGCCGGCGTGACGGAATTACGTGCGGCGGCGGAGTCGAAAATTGTAGCTAAGCTGCTAAGGAGCGTCGGCGAGACGCCATACTCGAGGTCAATCTAGTCGCAACCATGGTAAAAGAGACTGTAGAGACGAAGTGAGGGAAAATGGGACGAGGTGCGGAAGGAGCGGCGGCCAAAAGTCGTAATGCGGTTGTCGAGGAAAGCAAGGGAAAGCCGTGGCGTAAAAATCTCCCCACGTGCATGTGGATGCAGAGTGACGCGGCCAAGGAAAGTGGTGTCGGATCCGACCAAAATTTCCAACGTCAACCAACGCGAAGCGAGGAAAATGAAGTCCGCCTCGTGCACAAGCCTCCCGTAAATCCAATCAACCAGGCATCAGCTAGGCCATACCGCTCCGCCGCGCCTCTAGTGAAGCCCCTCACTCCATCTCAAGCGTCGCTGTTTAGCCAGACATGGCTAAAATTCGCAGTGTCTGAATAAAGAGTGCGTGGGGCCAAACCTGTTGGATATATATACCCCTAGGACTCGGGATATATTCACTCATTGATATGTTTTCTCAGAATGTAATAAAGTTGATAAGTTAACCCGATATAACGGGCATAAACAGTTAGGGTTCGGGTTCGGGTGACAGTCATACACACTACTATAGGAAGAGTCACAAAACAAGCGGTGTGACTATTCCAGCAAAGGGTGAGATGCACTAAATGGCTACTATCCCACAGTCCTTGTGGGAGGACCAGATTTGAATATGGTCCTCCCACAAGGACCTATTTTCAAATAATTTAATTGGGCATGCAAACCAAAATTGGAGGTGCGTCCAATGAAAGGTGGTCTATACAGGCTCTATACTTAGTTAGATGATGCCTGGTTCGGCCTGGATCCGCCTCATATATCTACAACGATTACATTTGTATACTGTATGCATCCCTCGGATTTTTCAACTCGGAATTTTTCTAAAGTTAAAAATCACTCAAAATAATACCACATCTTCAATAATTTCTTGCTGATAGTATATGGAGGCTGAGCATGCGTCCAAGGATTCGGCAACACCGTAGCATTGTGTACAATCATGTTTACAATAGAACGCACGTTGATGACCTCATATTGGGCATACATTCGCGCCCAACTCGACATGTCCTATCATTTTTGGTAAAATATCAGAAAATTTAAGGGTTAATTTTGGCTCTGTTGCGATGTCGTGGATGCTAGATTGAGTGCGTGCATGGCACTATCACACCATCGTCTCGTTATGGTCGGCATATAGACACAATACTTGAATTTTTGAGCCATCTACATGGCCATAATGTGCATTACGTTGGCGTGTATGCATCGTTGAACCGGACGGAAGGCAATTTCTTTTTGGGAGATTTAAGGCATTTTCCAGTTTTGACACCCGGTGCGGTTCAACCGATATCTTGAGGGTCAAGATGACCTCGGATGAAAGTTTTGACAAGACACTCCAGAAAGAGCAGCTCGCGAACTTGACAACGCGGGAGCTCAAATTTTCAAAGGACCTTCGAGGAGGAAGTTATTAGCTTGAGTTATAGCCTGGTCCTTGTGGGAGGACCAAGGTTTAGTTCGTGATTTTTGTGAAATCGCATCCCCAAATCACACCCGCTAAAAATGACCCTAAAGTCACTCTAGGGACGAACCCATGCAAAATAATATTCAATTGACCAAAGCATATCATGAAAAAATGCTTGAATATGCTTTAACGGGCAAGCTAGCGACCAATATAGCCACCGCGAAGTGGTCCTTGTGGGAGGACTAGCAATTTGGATAATAGCCATAAAATAGCCGTGGAAACAAGAAACGATCGGCAAGCGCGAAATCTCTCCGTAACGTAAACCACGGATTGCGATACCCTGAAGCATAATACGCAGCGTCACTCTGAAATACGATACGCGATACGGCGTCACTCTGAAATACGATACGCAATACGTAAGGGGGGCATCCGTCCTAAGAACTGTAAGGTGAGGGTTTAAAGTGGACTTAGTTCCCCCCGATATCCTAAAACACCTTGACGGACGCCTCACACAGGTGTAAGAAGACTGGCCAGCTCGACAACAAAGACATCGATGGCATTATATATAATACAAAAGGTATGCTTCCTATATTGTGAGGTCACAACACTTCTAAGAGGGGAAATCTGTCAGGGATATGCCCGATGACATATGTGTCATACCTGTCATACCTATCATAACTGTCATGTCATATCATGTTATGTCATGTCATGTCACATGTTATAATAAATGACATACAATCGTCAAGTACTGTATAGTTAGTACGGTCGACTATGACATGCGCATTCAATATATCCGTCATGTACCTAAGGTAATAAAACATTTACGCTAGCAAAGGGGACAAAGTCCTGAGAGTGCAGTATCCCTGCAAAGCAGGCTAGTGAAAACACCAGGGGCTACTCCCTCTGTAGGGAGTACCTAAGGTGCGTGACATCTCGTGTCATCGAGAGGCGCCAAGCATATGGCATCGAGATGGCGAAGCAAGACAAGTCTTGAAGAATCGTTCTTGCTAATCGTTCTGAAGAGACGCGTCTTCGCTTCAAGCATGCAATGAACAACATGCGAGCATCAAAGGCTATTGTCTAGCCGATGCGTGAAGTTCACCTAGCGTGCTCTCGAGTTCACAACTCGATGGTGGTAACGCGTATGAGGTATGACGCGTCGGGGAGCGCTAGAGTATATGCGGAGCATTGAGCTCACGCAGACACTTCTGGTCTACAGATTGCTGCACTCATACTCACCAAATACTTGCACGTCGCTATTCGTACAATTCAATAATAGCCGTGCCGTGACAAGTGGAAACTTTGCGCCGCGAAGGGCTAAGCCAGCGGGCATCTCAAACTGTTGAGAATCGGGCTTCGTACTTGATCCCGAGCGAGATTGTTGGTACCCCCGTGATACTAACAATCTTGGGAATAACATATGACCCATATGCGTGCTTAGTATCACGCGGATGCTACAAGGATTGCAACCCTTTTCGCTTAGCGTCGGAAAACTAAAATGAGAAGTTGCGAGTGGCGCAAACGATAGGTCTGAACGGGAAAAATCGTTCAGATCGGCCGCTCTGAATCGCTGAAATCGTCATTCTGTCATTTTCGGCGATTGTGAGCCGGTCACAAATTATCGTCCCATTGCGACGCTAACAGTGACTGTGAGGGCCGGGTGATAATTTCGGCGCACCGTTTGTAATATGGTCCCCTTAAATCACATGCGTTTGCAAGTAGGGAGGGAATATTCTTTCCCCACCTGTACGTTCACGTACCCCCTATATAAATATATAAATATGAAATCTTCACTAATCACTGTTCACCGCCTGCGGAGTGACATGACATGACATATGACATGACACAACTGTCAACTGATGATATGATACTAGGCCAGTCGATCTAAAGATCTCGCACAAGGCCTGCGACCGAATATTTGACGTCATTTTGCGATCGGACGGTACTGGCACGATACGATTAGTAACCGGGCTTTATTATTCTGACGATTGCAATTCTGTGTCTCTGAACACCGCGTCTGCCATGCCATAACGTCTGGCGGGTGGCGTCGCGTCGCGGCACACGTACGCGAATGCAGTGGCGCTGGCGAACTGGCGAACTTGCGATGCCATCGTTATCGTTTGGCCGTCGTCAGATCGAAAATTTCGTTGGTATCGCCCGTTGGGATTCGAGCTTTGAGTAAGTAAGTAAGTAAGTAAGTAAGTAAGTAATAAGTAAGTAAGTGAGTGAGGAAGTAAGTGATGTAAGTAAGATACAACGACGGGCCTGAGTAAGTTCCAAGTAATTTGCCCGGGTTCGTCCGGGGTCTGCTACTGTCTCAGACACTTCTCAGACTCGAGACTGACTTAAATTTGATTTTCTGCAAAGAAAATATGCCTAGCTCTATGACGGTCCGGTTTTTTTCAGCCTTGCGACCCACGTACGCGTAAGACCCGAACCCTGAGAGCCGGCCTGCATTTCGAACCTCCCCACCCTGCCCCCCCGCCAGCCACCCCAAAAGTATTATTTCGCCACTCTTCTAGTGTGTTGGGACACCTCGCGCGCCGCACGAATCGAAGCGGTTCGCTCGCTACGCCCTGCTCCGTCAGCACAACCATGCTCGGGCCACACCCCCTCCAATGCCCCCACCTACCACGGTCTACATCAACAACCTTTTGCACTAGAATTAGGGGTGTGCCGAGCCTCCATGTGGCAAGGCGCGGTAGTCCCACATCCCACCTGATATCCTTCGTCATCCCCACCATCCATCTTGCCTTGGCCATCGAGCTACACGCCGCTACAGCACGCCAACTGCACCCTACCTGTCGTCCCACCAATTCTGGGGGGTGGACCGTCATAGAGATATCCTGCCCTAGCCCCCCTTCGAAATCGGCGGATCCATGGGGCTCCAAGCCACCCCAACGGTCGAGTGACCCTTCAGGGCATGTGTTACATTGTTTTCGATGCACGCATGGCACCACGAGACCGAGTTTGGCTTCATTGGCCATATCTCTATGACGGTCCGGTTTTTTTCAGCCTTGCGACCCACGTACGCGTAAGACCCGAACCCTGAGAGCCGGCCTGCATTTCGAACCTCCCCACCCTGCCCCCCGCCAACCACCCCAAAAAGCAGTATTATTTCGCCACTCTTCTAGTGTGTTGGGACACCTCGCGCGCCGCACGAATCGAAGCGGTTCGCTCGCTACGCCCTGCTCCGTCAGCGCAACCATGCTCGGGCCACACCCCCTCCAATGCCCCCACCTACCACGGTCTACATCAACAACCTTTTGCACTAGAATTAGGGGGGTGCCGAGCCTCCATGTGGCAAGGCGCGGTAGTCCCACATCCCACCTGATGTCCTTCGTCATCCCCACCATGCATCTTGCCTTGGCCATCGAGCTACACGCCGCTACAGCACGCCAACTGCACCCTACCGGTCGTCCCACCAATTCTGGGGGGTGGACCGTCATAGAGATATCCTGCCCTAGCCCCCTTCGAAATCGGCGGATCCATGGGGCTCCAAGCCACCCCAGCGGCCGAGTGACCCTTCAGGGCATGTGTTACATTGTTGTCGATGCACGTGGCACCACGAGACCGAGTTTGGATTCATTGGCCATATCTCTATGATGGTCCGGGTTTTCAGCCTTGCGACCCACGTACGCGTAAGACCCGAACCCTGAGAGCCGGCCTGCATTTCGAACCTCCCCACCCTGCCCCCCGCCAACCACCCCAAAAGTATTATTTCGCCACTCTTCTAGTGTGTTGGGACACCTCGCGCGCCGCACGAATC
>LGRX02025060.1:0-29669 GCA_001247695.2 Cymbomonas tetramitiformis | reverse complement strand
GATTGACTTCAATGGGTGAGAATAAGGCTGGGGTGTCCGAAGAGACGAAGAGGCAACCCAGGAAATATCCGAGATGTTGGACACATGAGTATATAACTCATTTGAAATGCACCTTAAGCAGTGACAGTGATGACGAAGAAGTGCTTGATGTGGCTCCTCGTAGGAAGAAGGCAAAGACCAGCAAGGGACAATGAAATCAACTGTCTTGATTAGGATTGTCCAAATGCAGATTCTCTGATTAGGATTTGTATAGGTGGCAGATGATGATATGCCAGCCGACATGGGACAGATCAATTAGAGAATATGAACTGCGCGCCTTGAAAGTATAAGACTTGAATATTGCCCATTTGGAGGCTGTTCTAACTTGAAGTAACTATTTGGAGGAGCTGTTGCTCAACCTGTTAATTTACTGGTCAATCTTTCCTGCCATAAAGATATTGCTATTGCTTGAATTGTAGCCTTGTTCAACTGTTTATCTAGAACATTGCAATTTTGTACACTGCAAAATTGCCGACTACGGACCTGTGCCCCAAGATTGAAGCAGATTTACCTCTGACTGACCCTTGAGCTCCGGCTCGGATACAGTCACGTGCTCAAGAAGTCTTCACTTGGATGTGGTATTGCTCTGCGCCCTTTTTGCCCCCTGACTTTCACCCTGCATGCAAACAGGCGATTTTTCAAAACTGTTATGCTGCAAAGTGGTCAGAAAGTGGGAAAAGAAGCCGCCAGCAACTCAGATCTACCGGGATTAACAGCCAGATTGACCCGAACGGAGAGTGAAAAGTGGACCAGTGGCAGATTGAGAAAAAGAGGACCTCGGAGACAGTTTTAACGTAGGCACAAAAATTCTAGACGTTTCTTGATAGTTTTTTGTCGTTTGGAACCTGGCCCCGAGACCTGGGTCCTCATAGATCGCTACATTTTAAATTCGGATGGCCAACCGGCACGGCAGAGCAAAAATTAGACAAATTTGAGCCCATCAGACTACATAGAAGGAAACGGGAGCCCAGAAGGATAGTTTTCCATTTTTTTTATATTCTTTGAGGAAAAAAAATAGTCTTCAATACTGGGACCTGGCCAATTAGTCTGGATTGCTCCGGGATGGCCGCCAAGAAGAAATTAGCCAAACTGCCGATCGACACTCCATTTTTGAAATTTGGCCACCAAAACTTGCATTTCACTCTGGAAAGCATATTTCGTTATTCACCACGACTTCCACTGCTACAAGGAAATATTTTTCTGAGTGTTCTGGGGGGATTGCCAAATTGGACAGATTTGACTTCCCCAACGGTCAGATTTGCACTTTGTCACTCTTAATTTCGACATGATGCAAAACGCTAACACGGGACGCTCACCTCCAACGTCGCCTACGTCGACTCCTAGGCGTACAAGGGGACGACAGGCCAGCCAGCGCAGCACGAGAGGTGCTGCAGCCGCTGGGACCACTGGCAAGGGGGCGAAGGGCACCTACAAGGCGCCCTCTCCGGGTCAGCCGCCACCGGCTGCGACAGCAGCAGGTGCGCCAAGCTTCCAGATACCCAAGAAGAAGTCGACCCTGTCAGCTGATGCTCCTGAGTTTAACAGCGTGACTCCTCTGGCTCTGGACTCTGGAACCGCTTGTGTGACACCTTCCCGGGAGGAGGCTGTAACGGTACCTAAACCGCGCCCTAATCCGCCCCTGCGTCATGCAAGAGCGGCGTCACCAAGGGTGCTGACTGTTGACACCCCTGGTGCAGGGCGAAACATGAGGGCGACTCCCCAGCGGTATGTCAACTTGACCTCTCCTTCCCCTGGCATCCTGCGATTCCCAGGAAGCCGCGACCTGAGCCCTCCAGCTCCGCGCCAGCGAAGCCCGCTTCGGACTCGAGACCGGACCCCACCACCGCCGCGCCGCAGGAGCCCACCACGGACGCGCGACATGAGTCCTCCAGCTCCAAGACCGCGAAGTCCTTTGAACCCCTACAGGACTCCACACACTTGGTCTGGAGCTACGGTGATGACCTCCCCGCACGGCCAGCTGCCCACGCCATTCGGCGAGAACGCGCTTCAGGCTGAGTCCGCGGGAGCAGCCTCTGTGGGACAACCTCTACCGGCTGACCGACCACCTCGCGACCCGATCGCCGTGCGCGAAATGACCGAGGTCAAAATTGCAGCATGTGAGCAGGACATGCAGAATGAGGCGAACGAGCAGAAACCAGGACTTCGTCAATTTCCTTCCCGCTCTGATGTGGCCAACTGGCGAAAGCGCCAGCAGCCGGGTGAGAATCTCGCCTGGACTCCGCGCCCTAACCAAGGGGGTGTGGGGGCAGCGGGGAGGTCAGAGGACACGCACCAAAGCATGGCTGGCGAACTCATGGCACACTCAGGCGTAGCATTGGACTCGCAGCCTACCAGCCGCATCTTAACCGCAACCTACCAGTCATCGAACCCCCTTCTCAAGCAGATGTCCTCAGCAGAATTCTAGTCAGAAACTTACCTCTGAACTCAGACTCAGTGAACCAGCTTTCTCGCCGGGAGAGGCGCCATCAGAGATGGGAACAGAACCAGCAGCGCCTGGCAGAACCGCGCAGAGCACTCTTCTCTGACCCCGCCTCAGCCAGAACGCCCTCAGATGCCTCTGTCCCCGCACTGAACTCTCAGCATCAATCCCTAATGCAGAATCAGATGATGTTAGAGGTATCAGAGTACATGCAAAATCTGCATCAGCAAGTGCTCCAACACTATCCACATCTGACTTCAGTTCTACCAGCAGTGGGCGCTCCACCTATGACGCCCTACCAGCACACCTTAGGATGGGCGAGCGGTTTACCAGGTGCACCGGCGCCAGCAGCTGGATCAGGTCCCTGGCTGGTACCAGCACCGGCTCAACCGGCTCCCGCACCGGCTCAACCGGCTCCAGCACCGGCTCAACCGGCTCCGGCACCGGCTCATCCGGCGCCGGCACCATTTCAGCCAGATCCACCGGCTACCGGCTCATCGCCCTCTGACTCCGCTGAGCCTGATCAACCGTCACCAGGAAACTCGCCCCCGCCTTCAGACAATGGTGAACCACGACACCGGCGGCTAGACGTGTTGTTATGGACTTTAGAAGGAGCCTCCTTCTGGTTGAGAAATCACCTGTCCTCTTCCTCCGCAGTTACTGTCAGCCACGGCGCTGAGGCACAATACTCTTACCGACTGCCAACCATGCCTGGAAGCGCCAGTCACTTCATAACCGATACCAATCGGATTTGGATGACTATGCGGCACATCGGAGTGGACATCCAAGACCTGGCGCAGCATGGGTCAGTGCATACTCCTGTGCGCCTGACTGAGATTGAGGACATTGACGCTTTCACTCTGGAAGTGGAGAAAACGCAAGTGGATGAAGCGCGGCGTTGCGCGGAAAGCCGTACTGGAACTCAGCAGAGACGCCTGCCCTTGTACTCATGGGTAACCATCGCGGAAAATGCCTTAGAGTCCGAGCTGACAGAATTCGACCCCCTGGGACTCCAAATTTGGGCAGCATTTTCATCTTCCGAGGCGTACTTGTTTAGAGGAATGGCGGCTGGCAACCAACCAACTCCCGCCACAGTACCGGCTAGACTGGGCGTCAACCGGGTTCCCTCTGGTGTTCCCAGCGCAGCAGAGTACAGATCGCCTGGAAATTCCTTGCCAGCGGCCCCGGGACTCCTGCCAGTGGACCAGCGCCTTTCTCAATTCCCAGGGCACCACGATCTTATGGGAGCGGCTTCCCCAAGCGATGTCTACCGAGAATCCAAGACAGTGGCTGATGTGCTCAAGCTGATCAGAGACATTCCTATGTACCCCTCCTCCGCTGACCTAATCACCACTGACGCAGATATTGCCGCGCTTCCACCTTTTTTCTGAAGCGCTGGTCAATTTTCTGTCAATGGGCGTAGTCACCTTCGCCCTGGGTCGCATGAGTGCTTATCGCCTAGACCTAACCATGATCACCATGCCGGAGACCTTGAAGGAAGTGGCTCAACGCAAACTACAGCCGCGATCCCTAACTTTTCTCAAGCAAGGTGGAATGATGAACTCGGAGGCCTGGAACCGGCGTTACGCCACTTTGGCGCCTTTCCTGGCCGACGTAGCCAGGAGCGTACTGTATGACATCGCGCTGGTAGGACTAGCGGGGACAGTGATGCGCATGGCGCAGCGACGAGAAGAGACTGCGCGTTTGTTCGCTACTCGTCTGGTATCCTGGCACGAGGTAGTCCAGTTATTGGCAGACGCCATGCCCAACTGCCACGCCATCAGCCAACAGCAGCTATTATATCAGTTCTGGTCTGGACTGCGACTGAAGCAAGCTGTCATGGATCGCCTTATTGAGGATCGGTTGGATCTGCAAAGTCCAGCGGATTGGGAAAGCAATCATCCTGGATCCACCGCGCTGCAGCATATCATCACTGTGGCCACCAAATTGGAGCGCAGTGAAGCTCTGACCGCAGCACGAACCTCTCCCGTCTCAGCACCTGCGAACCGAAGTCCTGCCTGGAGGAATGGTCGCTCGTCCTCCAGACGCCGTGCAGGACGCTGGGGAGGAAGATGCTACTGACCCCGACCCCGCCGACCTCAGGGTGCAGCACGCCGTGCCGCCCAGCCCGGCGGGATTGACCAGGCCGCCACGCCGATGTTACGTCTGCAACTCAGACTCCCATTTATGGGCTAACTGTCCCGACGAGGCCAAGAAACGAGCCTGGATTGCTGACGCCCCAGCTCGTTTGGCACGTCGCCGCGCTGCAAATGAATCTCATATCGCAGCGCTGGAAACAGAATGGGAGGATTTGGAAGAGGAAGCAGAAGCGCTGGAGTATTTTCAGAACGAGGAATCGGCCGCAGCGTCCTCCTCGGGTCAGCAATCTGCGGAAGAGGAGGACTGAGTGTCTTCCTGCCGGCGGGACGCCGGCGACAGGGCGGTATGGGTAACCGCCCCTGGGCAAGGAGTACAGCCTTCGCCCACAACCGGGGGAATATCCAGAAAGAGCCTCCGCCACCCCCCAACCCTCTGGCCGCTCGAGGGTACGGATTCACTTGGTCTGCCGATCAGAGGCGACAACGCCATCTCGACAGAACCAGAACCCTACGGGATGAACCCTCGTTGACCAGTACCGCTGTTTACACAGCGAACCTTTCCACTGAGCAGGGCCGGCGAGAACATCACTTGGTGTCCCGGCGCCATCAGCGGTCGCCACGAAGGTCACCCACTTCGTCGCCTGAGCGCTCCAAGCCTCCCGTTATGTTCAGTGTAGATCGCTCCCTTGGAACTGGTGATCGCCGTCGGGCTCCACAACGCGAGCGTGGCGAAACGCCCCGCGTTGACCCCACAGACCCTAACCCTAACCCTAACCCTAACCCTAACCCTAACCCTAACCCTGAGGCATCAGTACTGGCAGCACTGGATGAGGATGAGGGAGAGGAGACCCAGTGGACCTTCAACCCACTCAACACCCCCTGGCGGAACACTCCTCGACCGCGGGTACCGAGAAAAGCTCCGGTGGAGCGTATGCGAGCCTTGAGGCAGCGGATTCAGGATGTAACGCTACCCGCGGTTTCACACCCTCTGGACGACAGTGGGGAGGAAGGGGGTGGAACTTCAAAACCTGGCCCAGCTTCAGAACCCCCACCTTTTAAACTTCGACCTGAGGTGTTTCCTTCGACGTCTCGACCAGCAGCGTGTCCAGCCTTGGCAGAGAGGGCGTCCTTAAGCGCAGAGAGCACTACGAGTGCAGCGCGCAAGCGCACTGGAAAACCTCGCAGCAGAACTCCGAAGACGGTACGAGACCGACTGCAGCATGAGGCAGAGGTTACGAGGCTGGGAGATGAACCACCAGGACTTCGAGCAGAGTCACTGGAGGATCGCACGCGTGCTTGGAGAGAGATGACGCACCCGGAGCACATGGCCGCGGCAGCGCTGGTAAAGGAGAATGAGAAATGGAGAAATGCATGGGTACCAGAAGGGTGGCGCAGATATCGCCGCCGCTGGTACAGATGGCATGGGAAGGTCACCCCTGACCTAACGATAACCGAAGGAGCAGTTCAGCTATCTCTGGAGACCGAGTGCGGTACTATCCCAGGTTCTGGTGGAGATGTAGGAGTTCCAGACGCATGGTGCAGTCTATACAGGGTGCACCAATGGAACCAGCGAGAAAGGGAAGCGGCGGAGGAGGCTGCTCACCCGGCTCTACCCTCAACAGCAAGTGGTGATTCACTCTCCCTGGACTCAGCGGAACCATCAGATGCGAATCCAGCGACAACTCTGGATTTGACCTTATCTCCATCCAGTTCTCAGCCCGCAACTTCTGGGGACATTTCTGACCTCGAGGACTCCCAGCGGTCGCTCAACTTCACGCAGCAGTTGATGGAGCGACAGCTGGCCGCCGCCAGATCGGAGAACAATCCAAGTGTGCTGACAACGGTGACAGAAGGAGTGGAGCCGACTCCCCTGAAAACCATCCAGGAGGAAACCCACCTGGAACTGCTACTGACCATTCAGAAACAGCAACGCCATCGTCTGCGGCCGATCCTGGAAGGTAATGAAGCAGTGGCAGCACCCGCGAACGTCACCAACGCCCAGGCGGCACCGCGGGAAGAAGAACCCCCCTCGTTCACTCAAAAGTCCGAACCAGAAGACAGCGCTGGGGAGGAAGAGGAGGAGAAGATGTCCATCCAACCTCTTCGCTCTTACCCTCTGGAAAGTCGCACGCAGAGCCGCGCCAGACGACGCGCTCAGGGACAAGAGCGACGCGCTAAGGAGCGGCAGCTACAAGCAGATCGCGACCTGGAAGGTGGATGGTACTTTGGTCCGGATCCTCGTTCGCAGCCTCCACCACCGCGCACAAGACCTATCCGGTCTAAGCAGCGCGTACCTTTGCATCACCCAGTGCGAGCAGCCATCTGTGCACATCTGCGACGCGATGGTCAAGTAATGTGGAACCAGGACATTCAGCTGACTGCGATTCGGGACAAAGAGGGAACGCTGCTATTGGTGTTCTGGGCCTTGCTGAAGGGACAGCGAGTGCGCGTGCTGGTGGATTCGGGTGCCTCGGATGAATTCATCTCCAGAGAGTGCGTCAAGAGATTGAACCTCACAGTTCGCGCTAATGGGATGCCGCTGAACGTTACCCTCGCGGATGGGTCAGTGCAGACCTCTGCGCAAGTCGCTTACGGCAAGCTGACCGCCGAGACTTCCGAGGGGACTTACTCCGAGGTCATCAAGATGCGAGTACTTCCTTTGGGCATCAAGGTGGACATTGTACTCGGAGGAAGGTGGTTGAGACACCTCTCGCCGGTCACGCTGGACTATGATGGGTGGGGATCAGTCAAGTTTCGCCAGCATGGCAAATCCGTGCGGATACGGGGATGTTCGCCAAGGCGTAGCTCTACACGCAAAGGCGAGAGAACCGCGATGGCTCTGGAACCGATGGTAATGTTATCAGCGGCTCAAGCGACCAAGGAGATCAAAGCCTATCGGCGCAGATATGCTGGAATGGACAGTGCCGCGACACCCCACGACATCTTAGTGGCCTATGCGACACCTCTGGTAGGGACTTCGATGTTATCAGCGGTGGCCACCAGCGAGAATTTGGAGGACCCTTCAATCTCCCCGAGTGGAGAAAGAAGTTTCAGAAGCTGATCGAGTCCTTTTCACCTCGAGTAATTCGCGAAGCGCTGCCCAACTTTGACGCCCTGCGAAAAGATGAAGTGGCCCACGTGAGACTGCAAGAGGGATGGAATGGCATCGCGCCCGCTAAGAGGCCCTACAAGATGTCCATGGTGGAGCTGACTCAATTGCGAGAACGCCTGGATGAACTCCTGAGCAAGGGCTACATCAGACCTTCCTCAAGTCCGTTCGCTGCACCAGTGCTGATGGTTCCCAAGCCTGGGAAACCTGAAGTACTCAGAATGGTCTGCGACTTCCGAGCCATCAACAGCCTGACTGTCAAGGACAAATATCCCCTTCCCGACATTCAGCAGTTGTTCGACTCCATGCATGGGGCCAAGTACTTCTCCTCCTTCGATGCGGTCGATGGATTCTGGCAGATGGCTATGGCGTCTGAGGATGTGGAAAAGACGGCGTTCACTTCTCCCTATGGCTCGTATGAGTGGTTGGTGATGCCTATGGGGTTGACCAACAGTCCTTCCTGCTATCAGAGACGCATGCAGCGCGCTCTGGGACATCTTCCTTTTGTAAGAATATTCCTGGACGATTGTATCCTCTTCAGCAACACCTTGGAGGAGCATCTTTCCCACCTCCAGCAATTTCTCGAAGTCTGTGAGAACCAGGGTATCTACCTCAAAGAGTCTAAGTGTCAACTATTGCAGACCCAGATACGCTTTCTGGGGCACGTGATCTCACGGGAAGGAAGTCAAACTCAACATGACAAGCTGGCCGCCATCAGGGACTGGCCCGCTCTGGAAAACGCCACGCATGTGCGCCAATTTTGGGGTTGGCTGGGTACTACCGGCGGTACATGCTGGGCTTCTCTGAAGTAGCACAACCCTTGACTCAGCTCACCAAAGGGGATGTCGCTTGGCTATGGGGACCCATGCAGCGTTGGGCCTTCGAGGAGATTAAGAAGGCGCTATGTTCTTCCCCCACTCTGGCGCTACCCGATATGAAAGCGGCGGCCGAAGGACGGCATCCTTTCGTGGTACAAACTGACGCCAGTGGAGTGGCACTAGGGGGAGTACTGATGCAAGACGTAGGAAATGGATTGCAACCTATCGCCTTTGAGAGCAGACAGTTTAATGGAGCCGAGCAGAACTACCATGCTGGCGAAAGAGAACTCTGCGCTCTCCATCACTGCACTACGCAAACTTGGCGACACTACCTCATCTGGACTGAGTTCCAATTGCAGGGTGACCATAAGCCCCTAGTCTGGTTAATGGCACCCGGACAACCTCTCAGCCGACGCCAAGCCCGATGGTACATGGATCTAGTGGAGGTAGGGGTACCCGAGATGGAATACATCCCTGGGGCGCTACTCTGGGTTCCAGACGCTCTGTCCAGGCGACCCGACTACAAGGAAATTTCCGCGAGAGAAGGACTGGTAGAAGCTGGCTTTGTGCATCCGGTTACTGGGAAACCGCAGCGACCTCCCTCGGCCGCAGACACTGCCAACAAGTTTCGACCTGCAGCTGGTAAAGAGTCCCGCCAAGGACGCGCGCCCCTGGGAGTGGTAGATCCCAACAAGTTGAAGGAGCGCAAGTCCAACAGCGCCAAGACCAAAGAGCCTGAACCAGTCCTCGCGTACAGTGGGCCTCTCACCTGGATGGACTCCCCTCAACTCTGGATGGACGCCTTACATACCCTGCAGCTGGCCGAAACTGGGTACGAGAAAGCCACCCTGGCAGTTCAGACGCGCTCTGGCAAACTGACAGCATCCTCACCCCCTTCTCCCAGGAAGACACCTGTTGATTTCTCAGCAACGCCGAAGTGCAGCGAGGCTTCAACCAGACTCCTGGAGCCCAGCGATCGACAGGACTGGAAGTTCCGGGCGGACATGTTCGACTTCTAGAGTCAAGAATATGGACCCTTCGAGGTGGACGCCTGTTGCGACTTGGGAGGAAAGAATCGTCAGGTCAACCGCTACTGGACGGACTGCTTGAAGGAAAACTGGCGAGGGTTGAACGTCTGGTGTAATCCTCCCTTCTCCTCCAACCATTTGACCATCGAGGCCGTACTGAGGAAATATGTGGAAGAATGGCGTCTGGACCCTGAGAATACTTCAGCTCTCTTCGTCCTTCCTGACTTTCAATCTCGCATGCCACAGTGGCGGCAGTTGTTCAGATCTGCGGGAATGAGAGTGGAGTACATTATTCCTACCCATGACGCTCAAGGAGAACCTGTGCAGATGTTCGCCGCCCCGGATGGAGCCCTTCTGGATCTGCCTTGGCCCCTGCTAGTGGTGTACGCCCCTCCAGCTCGACAGCGTGTCAAGCGGGAAAGGAAAACGAGTTCCCCCCTCCTATCGTGCGTACTGGAGAAGCGGCCAGCGTTCGAGACCTGCATCAGCAGATATCAGGAGGCCAGTTCCTCAAAGCGCTGCAAGCGGAATATGGGCGACCTGGTCCCCTCCAGACTTTAAGGAAGGAAATCCAAGAAGCTCCGCATCAACGCACTCGTGACTTCTGCGTAGTGGGAGATGTGTTGTGGAGGGTGAGCGCTGGGCGCTATCAGTTGGTACTGGGAGAAGATTCACCCCTCCGTGAGGTAGTACTGCAAGAGGCGCATGCATCTGTTTCAGCTGGACACGCGGGCAGGGACAAAACTCTGGAACGAGTACTGCGACGCTTCTGGTGGAAAGGGGCAGCAGAAGATGTGGGACGCTGGGTTTCATCTTGCACTATCTGTCAAGCGGTGCGACCGAGAAGTTCCTACCCGGATGGATTGCTGAACCCACACACTATTCCTACGCGACTGTGGCAAGTGGTCAGTGTGGACTTTGTTACTGGACTGCCAGTCACGGCGCGGAATCACGATGCCTTTGCTACTTTCACATGTAAGCTCAGCAAAATGGTTCACATCATCCCGTTGAACTTCCAGGACAGCTCCTCTGAGGTTATCGCTCGAATCTACTTCGACCACATCTGGAAACTACATGGCACCCCTATGAAGATTGTCTCTGACCGCGACCCTCGTTTTCAGGATGCTATGTGGAAGGAATTGATGAGACTTATGGGAACTAAAGTGGCCTCCACCACGCCTTACAACCCTCGTTCGGACGGACAAGCTGAACATACCAACCGCGTGGTAGAAGACATGCTAAGGTCCTTCGTAGGCAGCAATCCAGAGGACTGGGATTTGTGGTGTGCCAATGTAGAGTTCGCCATAAACGATACGCGGAGCGATGTAACCGGCTTTACCCCGTTTGAGTTGGTCTTGGGGCACTCGCCTATGTCGCAACTGGACTTGTTCCTGCAAGCGGCTGCTGGACAACACTCCAAGCGTAAGGGTGGAGAAGGTACAGCACACGAGATGGCTAGTAAATTCGCGGCTCAACTAGAGGACGCCCGCACTAAGCTAGAACTGGCACAGCAACGCCAGCGACATCAGTTTGACCAGCGTCACACCGCCAAATCCTTTCAGTTGGGAGACTTGGTCTGGGTAGATGCCAAGCATCTCACGGAAAATATCATGAACCGCGAATCCTTCAGGAAGCTGGGACCTCGCTGGCACGGGCCCTTACCCATCACCGAGAGGTTCTTCAGCGACCAGCAGCGAGAGCTACCCGAAATTGACAGAGGTGCTCCGGTGGCTTACCGGCTCAAGTTACCCCCTAAATGGCGTATCCACGATGTTTTTGCGCAGCATCGCCTCAAGGAATACCGCACCGCGGATGAAGCCTTTGCGCTGCGTCGACAAATACCTACTCCTGCCAAGGTTCTCGTGGATGGACAATCCCAGACCCATGTGTCTAAGATTCTGGCTCGAAGAGTGAAACCTATGAAAGGAGGCAAGGAAGTAGAAGAATTTCTGGTTCGCTGGACTGGGTACTCTAATGCTCATGACTCCTGGAAGACCCGTGAGTCGTTGAACTACGGGGGTGAACTCGAACAGCTCACGGAGTTCGAACAACTGAGACTATCACGAGAAGGACAAGCCCGGGAAAAAGCCTTACAGGAGGTCAGAATGCAGCGGAAGCAAAGGCGGGAACGCGTCGGAGCTTTAACTTTCCTGGACACCTCTGATGAAGGAAAACTCACTTCTCTGGACAACTGCCTACCTTGGGAACAATACTGTCGCTCCGCCGCTGACGCCTTTGTGACGCATCTAGCTCTTCTGGGCTCTGGGGTCTCGACACGCGAGTTGCGACTACTAGTCCTTTTCAGTGGTACAGGAAGTGTGGAGAGAAGTTTCATGTCATGTTATCCGAAGAGCACTGTGGTCACCGTCGATCATGATCCTCGCTGGCAACCTACCTACGCTGAGAAGGTTCAGGACTGGGACTTCAAGCGTTACGCACCTGGTTACTTTGACGTCATCTGGGCTAGTCCACCGTGCACCGAATACAGTCAGGCTAAGACCACTGGGGTGCGACAACTGCGACAGGCTGATGCTTGTGTACGCCGAACGCTCCAAATTTTTGACTTTCTCAAACCCCAGCATTGGTTTATGGAAAATCCGATGGGCAGGTTTCCCTTTGCGCTGCGATTTCGACCCGTAGTTCGCCGGTTACCTACCCCGTTGTATTGCTCTTACTGTATGTATGGTACTGGCTATCGCAAGCCTACTTGCATCTGGACGCAGTCGCCTCCTCCAGTGGATCTACGGTACTGCACGATGGATACTCCTTGTCTTCACCAACAGACTCTGGGATCACATCCGGAAACTGCTCAACTGGGACCTCATCCAGGGCAACAAGGAGCGGGAGTTTCCACTGCTGTATACCCTCTGCCCGCTGGATTGCTTCGTCAACTCTTCGAGCACCTGTTCGATCAGAAAAGCATATCACGCATCCATACGCATGGCTGATCTGTGTCTGGATCTTAGCTGCTGTACAAATGACTCTGAGTTATCATCTCTTTGTACTAACAAGCTAAGAGGGGAGGAGTTGTGCCAGGGAACAATAGCCCGGCCAAGCCATTCGATTGGCATATTGTATTTATGCATACTGGGGCAGTGAGATGGCAATGGGCTCGGAAGGGGACTCCCGAGCCATTGACTTCGTACTATGGGGAGCGAAAGCCTGGACTTGATTATAGCTGGCAGCATATTATCGTACACCCTTCTGGTGCGCTACGCCGCTGGGAGCGTAATAGGGGCGGCGGCTGGTTTCTAGAAGACGCCACTCAGTTGAAGGCGCCGGTAGCACCATTCTCATTACCGATCAACCGCGTTGGGATCGCGTACTGGAATCCGACGATTGTGATTGACGATGACGAATATCATGGAATTCCCTACAGGGGCGTAAGCCTACACACTCAGCGTCTACGAACAGTGAAGATTCGGGTACAGGCGCTGTGTCCTGGAGTAAGGAGAAGTTACCAGATTCTGATGACAATGATGACGCAGGTGTCACTAACAGTAAGGAGAAGCTACCAGATTCGGATGACAAAGATGACGCGGGTGTCATATATGACATGGACACTACCAGTCCGAAATGGGAGCCAACTTCGCCTGAATATGATGACACCGAGGATGACGTCAGCGAGTTCGATGACTTGGTAGCTGACGATGCTGAAGAACAAGCTGAAGCTCGAAGGTTGAAGAGACTGGGACTGCAATTGATCATGGATGAGAAGGGTGAACTTCACTGGGTACCAAAGGGCACCTCCCCGACCTCACCTGTTCAGCCCGATGATCAGCCTATTACCGAGCAGAAGTCTGAGGCCATATCGGAGGATGCCCCAGCCTCTGTGGTGGAGACTGTTCATGCACCACCGAAGAAACCTTATGGGTCAGATACTGGATTGACTTCAATGGGTGAGAATAAGGCTGGGGTGTCTGAAGAGACGAAGAGGCAACCTAGGAAATATCCGAGATGTTGGACACATGAGTATATAACTCAATTGAAGTATTCCATAAGAAGTGACAGTGATGAAGAAGAAGGGCTTGACGTGGCTCCTCGTAGGAAGAAAGCAAAGATCAACAAGGGACAATGAAATCAACTGTCTTGATTAGGATTGTCCAAATGCAGATTCTCTGATTAGGATTTGTATAGGTGGCAGATGATGATATGCCAGCCGACATGGGACAGATCAATTAGAGAATATGAACTGCGCGCCTTGAAAGTATAAGACTTGAATATTGCCCATTTGGAGGCTGTTCTAACTTGAAGTAACTATTTGGAGGAGCTGTTGCTCAACCTGTTAATTTACTGGTCAATCTTTCCTGCCATAAAGATATTGCAATTGCTTGAATTGTAGCCTTGTTCAGCCAGGGTGCTGCATCTGCACCCCTCCAGCGTCTGATGTGACCTCCGTGGGGAGATCCGCGCCAGGGTGCTGCGTCTGCACCCCCCCAGCACCCGCTGCAACCTCTATTTGGAGGTCCTCGCAATGGTGCGGGGCTCGAAGCTCCTTGGCACCAAGTTGGGACTCCATAGCCAACTCCGCCAGCTGCAGAGTGTCCACCGCGTCCAACCAGCTGTTCACCTCAGCAAGCTGGGTCAGGGTGCCCAAGGCTGGGCCCTCCTCAAAGAGGTCGGAGGTGTCCAACACAGAGAGGGGGTCTTTCGGGAGGTCCGACTTAGCGTCGAGAATGCCGGCCTCCTTCAAGCCCTCCCGAGGTGTCTTCGCTGAGTAGTCGGGTCGCCGTGACAAGGCGTCTGGAACCAGTAGCAGGGCCCCTTTCACGTACTCCATGCGGGGGACCCCCACCTCCACGAGATCCATGTACCATCGTGCCTGCCGCCGACTCAGCTCCCTCCCCGGCTCCATCAGCCATTCCAGTGGCCGGTGGTCGCCTTGCAGCTTGAAGGCGGTGAAGATCAGGTAGTGCCGCCAGGTCACCGTGGTGCAGTGGTGAAGTCCACAGAGCTCCCTCTCGCCCGTGTGGTAGTTCTGCTCAGCCGCGGAGAACTGCCGGCTCTCGTAGGCTATCACCTTAAGTCCTTCACCACAGTCCTGCATCAGGACTCCACCCAGCGCCACCCCACTCGCGTCGGTCTGCACCACGAAGGGGGCTGATCCGTCCGCTGCGGCCTTCACGTTCGGCAGGGCCAGAACGGGGGCGTCCACCAGTGCTGCTTTCAGCTCTTCGAAGGCCCACTGCTGCTCAGGGCCCCATCTCCACTCCATCTCGTTCTTGGTGAGCATGGTGAGGGGCTGCGCGATGTCGGAGAAACAGTGAATGAACCGACGATAATAACCGGCTAGGCCCAGGAACTGCCGGACGTGAGTGACATTCTCCAGCGCCGGCCAGTCGCGCACTGCCGCCACCTTGTCGTGCTGCGGCTTGCAGCCCTCGCTGGACAGGGTGTGCCCAAGAAACCTCAAAGACTCCTTCAGCATCTGCGCCTTAGAGGCCTTGAGGTATACTCCTTTCTCGCGACAGGTCTGAAGGAAGGTACGGACGTTGTCGTAGTGTTCTTGGACTCCACCCTTCGAGAACACCACCACATCGTCGATGAAGATTCGGACGAAAGGTAAGTGTCCTAAGGCTCTCTGCATCCTCCGCTGGTACTGTGACGGGGAATTCTGCAATCCCTGTGGCATCACGAGCCACTCGTAGGAGCCCATCTGGGTGGTGAATGCTGTCTTCTCCACGTCTTCCTCAGCCATGGGGACTTGCCAGAATCCATCCACGGCGTCGAAGGAGGAGAAGTGGGTGGCACCCTGCATCTCGTCGAACATCAACTGAATGTCCGGCAGCGGGTACCGATCTCTCACTGTTTGAGAGTTCAGCTGGCGGTAGTCCACCACCAGGCGCAGCGTGTTAGGCTGGCCCGGTTTGGGTACCATGAGACATGGTGCCGCGTAAGGACTGGATGAGGGTCTGATGTAGCCCTTTTCCACCAGCTGCTCGATGCGTTCCCGCAGTTGCCGAAGCTCTTCCACAGACATGCGGTAGGGACGGCGAAATGGAGGTCCTCCCTCCTTGTCTGGCTTAAGGGTGACTCTGGCCTCATCCTCCATCGACCGCCGCAGTTTGGACATCATGGGGAGGGCGTCACGCAGCTCCTCGGAGAACTCCTCGAAGAGTGCCCGGAACTTCTCCTTCCAGCGGGGTGCCACCTTGGCGTCCCTCGTGTCCTGTGGGATGTCTTTGGCGGTGCCCCCAGTATCCGGGGGTTCCAGCTTCACCTGGGTGCTGGCCACAGGCTTCGCATCAGCTGCAGTGTCCACCGAGAGGCATACTGCTTCGGCCTCGACCGCGAGGAGTTCCGCGTCGGGATGATCTCCGGCTGCAGTAGCAGCGAAGGCCGAATCGTGCTCGCTGCCGTCCCTGCGCGCCATCATAAGCCACGCCGGCTGAGCGGAGGCGTCGCCCGTGAGCCTCTGAGTCTCTGCGTACAGGAGGTGTTTACGCAGCTGCACAGCCGTCAGGAAGACCTCATCGATGAGTCCAGCACAGTTGTCTCCGCGTCCACCAGCACTTTTACCCGGGTTGCAGCCGGCGATGGTCACGAGCTCTTTACCCCCCCCCTTCGTTCTGCGCGCGAAGGACACGGAGCCGTGACCGGCGTAATCCAGCATGATGGGAGAAAGGCTACGCAACCATTCCCCCCCCAGCACCACGTCCACTCGGATCCCGAGTGGCAACACCCGCATGGCCATGGCCGACTCATTATAGGTGGAGCCCGCTGCGGTGGGGGCCGTGAACTTCGAGTAGGCCACAGCCCCTGTGGTCTTCACCGACCCGTCCGCTAGTGTGACCTTCATTCGCGGGCCCTGCCGTACGCGTAGGCCACAACGTCGTACGCAGTCTTCAGACACGAAGTTGTCCGAGGCACCGGAGTCCACGAGTACCTTGACAAGCTTGCCACGCAGATACGCGTAGAAGACTAACAGCAGCGCTCCTTCCTCATCATGAGCCGCAGCGAGCTGAGATGCCCACAGCACACCCCCGTCACGCAGGATGCGCTTGCAACGGCCGACACCCATGCTCGTGTCGTTGTCACCCCCACACGCTTCATCACCATCATCGTCGTCATCATCATCCTCCGTCAGTGGGTGACTGCGCATGCTTTCTTCCTCAGTGTCTTCCTGCAGGGGGTGAGTATTCAGTGCGTGAATCTCCTCTGGGGCCCCAGCTTTGGCCAGCTGTTGGGTCATGCTGTCCTCGACCCCACCAGCGTCCGGCGCTGGCGGGTCTGCACTCCGCTGCTGGCCCCTGTCTGCAGCCATTTGCTGGGTCAAATTGTCCTCCAGGTGCTCCGGAGACTCGCTCATTGGTCCACCCTCCAGTACTTCGTCAGGAGTCACGGCATCGGGCGGTGTAACCTCAATTGGCTGCTGCTCCGGCTGCTCGCCAAAGAGATCCGCTCTCACCTCTGCAGGAGTCACCGCCGACTGCCTCTCACGGTACTGGTGCACCCTGTACAAGCTGCACCATGCATCCGGCATCCCGGGGATGTCCCCCCCTGTGCCAGGGATGGTCCCCGTGGCCGAAACAGAAGCCGCGGGCACTCCCACGGAGTTTCCACCAACATCCCCCGTAGCCCAAGGGTAGGGGGGCGAGTCCATGACGGCCAGCGATTCCTCCGCCGGCATCCCACGCTGTCGGCCGCGCCAGCGCAGAAGGCCCTCCGCTTCCCACGCGCGGTGCCCTATCGGGGCATCCTGCTGCAGGGCGTCAGCCTGCTCCGCCGAAGTCATCTCGTCCCACGCAAGGGATAGATCGTGGGCCCGTGTCTCCGCCAGGTCCAGTGCCCGAACCTGCTGGGAGTCGTTGCACATCCCACGTGACCTCGAAGGGCCCTGCAACAGTGCCGACACGTGCTCGACCATGCGCTGTTGCCGCGTCGGCAGTGGCAGCGTGCCCAACGGAGTGTGGTGGGCCGGTGGCTACTATCCGGGCCACTAGTCCTTCCCCAAGGACTAGGCGGAAATGCACATTACGGCCGGATTAATGGTCCTTAGACCCAACACCATGCTTCAAAAAATCCTTTGGGACACAACCTAAGTGCCTATCTTTGTGGGAAGTTGAATTTCAAAGTTTGGGTACCCGTAATCTAGCCGCGGTTTAGGGCTATGTCATGCTCTAAATTTAATTCATTTGGCTAGTCCTTGGGGAAGGACTAGTGGCGGCATGGCCCCTAATGGCCCCTTAGATGGATAGGGGGTGATGTACCACCACCCACACATCAGATTTATGACCCAATGTAAAGGTGAATAACCGTAAATGGCGTATAATGACGATATATTATGCTCTCAGCGCATGGTAAACACCACCACTAAGACGAAAATGCTGAATTATGACATTTTTCGACCCAAAATTCGAGCAAAATATTCAATAACACGCACCCTAATGGTTGGAAAATTCCCCCAAAAATACCGAGGTATAGTTTGAAGTCATATTTATGCATCACTATGCTCACTATTATTTTGTAATATGTCCCATAGACCACATGATATGGGCCATGCAAAGCTGCAATTTGGGCAATGTGGCCCCATACTTAAGCAGTTCCAGCTGATATAAATATGACAAGTACCACCAAGCAGTAGCCATATAGCGACCAATGGCATAACCCCAACTCACCGCCACGCCCACCTATCATTGGATAGGCTATACTTGTGCAATATTACCACTTGCGGCACCTATCTGGGACCTAGAGCTCTCCCAAAAAAATCATGAAAATCAGGTACTGAAATCAGCTTGGCGATTTGAATGGAATTCATGGAAATAGTAGGGTGCATGCCACATGGGCGTCCACCGACAACAACATGCGCCATCCCGTGGCCAATGGGACATTAAGGGACTTAGTTTAGGTCACATTGATGACACAATTCGAGCCATAGGGTCACTGGCATTGGCTAGGTCGTCCCCAAAAAATCGACGGCGCTAGTCCTTCCCCAAGGACTAGTTTTCAATTTAGTCCTTGGGGAAGGACTGTCGGATAGTAGCCACCGGGGCTTGCTTCTGCAGGCACATCAGGTCCACCTCATTCCTGAAGTTGTCCAGCTCGCACCGTCTCTTGTACCTCCGAGCTGGCGCGGCAGACGACCTCATGCCACGACCTTGTTGCATCCGTTCCAGTGCAGTACGGATTCCCGTCGTCGACTTGCGCTTCAGGCTTTTGCGCAGTCGCATCATCAACACTTCCATGGAAAGCGCCCCCACTGGCCGCCTGAAGTGCCAAGCATTCAAACGGTCAGACACTGCGGCCAAGCAGGGCCTGTATGTAGATACCCTCGTAGGCCCAGGGTTCTAGTACGGAGTAGTGCTCAGGCATGGGGTCGTCGATGATGGGGGTTACCCCCGCCGCTGCGGGAGCCGGTTGAGGGGCTTCGGCAAGAGAGCGACGTCCAGTGTCACTTTCTGGCCCCTCAGCCGAAAGGGTCCTCAGACCCTATTGCCGATCCGAGTCGGCCGGCAACTCGCCGGCTGCCGGGGACGCCCGCTGCGCCTCAATGATGCCCTCCACCAGATCCGTACAATCAGTGAGAGCCGCCAACTCTAGAACAGCGTTGACGTCTGCGGCTGCAAGGGCCTCCACTTCTCCCCGCAGCTCCGCCGGTGCCCACGAGATGTCCTCGTCGTGTGCCATGGCGAAGAACATAGCGGCCACCTGCCGCCTGTCTCGAGACAACCTTTTAGGAGCGTTCGCCTTCCACGCAGCCAGCTTGGCCGCGTCCTTGCAATCCCGCACCAGATGTCCACGCCTTCCACACGCGTAGCACTCCCGTGTCTCTGGAGCCGGGAGGCCAGGTGGAGCACCAGGAAGGGGCAGTCCAGGTGGAGGAGGAGGTGTGGATGCCGCGGCCAGATCGAGCTCAGACTCCGTCAGTGCATTCAGGGCACGTCCTCGACGTTGCTGCCAGAAAGGTGCAGAAGGTGCTGGGGCTCTTCTGCTGGCTGCGTCCGCCGCCTTGGATGCCTTGCTCGCCTCGATGTCACTGGCGAACTCGAGCACCTTGAGAACAGCCGAGGTAACGCCTCGGCTGTGCCCTTCAGCACGTGCCCGATCCTCCCACTCCCCTGGATCATTGAGGTCCAGGTTCACCCTCCTCATTTCCAGCCCCACCTTGCTGTGGTGCACCAACCCCCGCCAGAAGTGGTGGCCGAAATCCTCGTCGGAGACGGGCACACAACCAGGCACTACCTTGGCCAGGAAGTTCACGGTGCGCTGTCGCGCAGACAGTCGCGAGTGGTAAGCGTTGGCCGTCTCCTTGCTCGACTGTCTTCGGGTGAGTCCATCACGCAGCTTCTGCAGCTTCTCGATGGCCAGCAGGCTGAGGGCCAGGTCCCCGAAGAATATGTCAGCGTCAGCGTACCGTTGTATCCACCCCGCTGACGTGCCGACACCTCCCGCGGCCTTCTCCACAAACTCCCGCTGCTCACCTCGCAAACACTCCTCCGCCACAATCCACATGATGTCAGTCAGGGACGGAGGTAATGTATCCCTCACCGGTGCAGCTAGCTTGGCGGCACGCTCTCATCACCAGCTTGTTGTCCAGTAAGTTCTGGACCTTTCGAGAGAAGGCCTCCAGCTGGTTGACCTTGTCGTCTTCGGACAAATCCCCTTCTGAAGGGAACTTCGGCAGCTTGTTCACGAGCTTCAGCAGCGCGTCCTCCACCTTCTGCTCGCCGATGAGGTCACGGCTGCTGGGCTCTCCCGCGGTGGACGATGAAGTAGCTGCAGGGGTAAAGGTTGCTGCGTTAGGTGAAAGATGAGGTCGAGGGTGACGTGAACCAAGGTTAGTCGGAGCCGTCGCAGGCGCGGGGGTCGTCGGATGATGCACAGAGGTGGGGGCTGCCGTCAGAGCTAGAAAATGGGCTCGACCATCAGATGGAGGCGGGGTTGGAGTCGGCGTAGGAGTTGACCGTGACTGCAGCTGCCGATACCACTCCGACTGCTCCACCTCGGCCCATGCTGTAAGACAGTCGGGATCCAGGAGGTGCATCTCGGACCATTTTACACCTCTGCCGAGGTTACGGGGTAATTTTTTTGAAAATTCTAATTTGTTTTTGGCAAATCTCTCAAAATGATACCTTCCGAGCATACGCTTGTGGGTCGGTTTTGCATGCACGAAATGCCTTTGTATTCATGGATTTTTTTTTGGGGGGGGGTCGGGGGTTGCGGGTAAACTTTGTGATATTATGTGGCTCGTTCTTATGCGTTTCCTTACAAGCACAAGTTGTGGAATTGGTATGTAGAACACCACTGTATTCATACATTTTTTTTAAAGGCTTTAATAGTATACGTCAAAGATAATAACTTTTCATCAAACACACAACATGTACACGTGAAACCTTTCAGAGAAATTTTCTAATAACATAGTTACCGTTCGATCACTCAGTTTGGCAATTTTTGCACCTCAATACTAAGCCAGTGTAACTGTCTCTTCTCGACTCATGCAAAACATTCCTTAGGCGATTCTTACACCTCAATACTAACGCAGTGTAACTGCACCTTCTCGACTCGCGTAAGACTTTCCCATCGGTGTTCTCGATCACTACAAGCTGCTATGAGTAATTACCTCTGAGTGCCATTCTCGTGCTGCGGCAAAAACTGTTTCCTACAGTTCTCCATCCTTAGGGACCTTCCCGCTTACACTTGGCATCATTCCACGTTGCTCATTCACGGAACGTTAACGCGCCAGACTTCCGCAATAGCTCGGCAGTCAACTCCACATCGGGGTGCACTTGGATGTCGGTAGGCTTTGGAGCAATCTGAACATAGTTGGGCATCACCCGGGTGCAGCAAGCATGTGACACGCAGAACTGGAACTTGCTCTCATGCCATGCACCATTTACCTGCCTTTTCCCCTGCACCACCACCCTTGGTGCGTCGGCTTCCAGCACAGGTTGCTTCACAGGTTTGCCTTCATCCTTGGTTCGTGTCTTCTGTGTGGCACACCCTTGACCGACGTTCAAGGCGGCAGCACATGACGCCTGACGACCCGAACCAGGCACCAGCATCCACTCACCCTGTTTCAGTCCAGTACCACCCGCACCCACCTCCGACGTACGAGGAGTGATCTTCACCTTCTCAAGTTCCTTCAGAATGTAATCCACTTCCTGGACGGTGAACCCAGCTTGGACGTAAAAGGCGTGCCCCGGAGAGAACTCCGCTTCCTTCAGCACAAAACATATATGCACGCACCAGTGCACCGCGCTGCTACGGCCATGCCTGCCCATCAAGTTCGTCCATGCCTTGCAGCTGCAAGAAACGCGTTGCTTTCGGACTTGGGACGCCCCTCTCTCTCCGAAGTGGATGTCCCGGGCAGCATCCAGGTACCCGAAGACCACCGTCTGCGAACTGCCTCCCTCCACCGCAACCGTGAAGGCCCTGTCCAAGACCCCGTTCACCACGTTGAACCTGGTCAGGCGTGGAGTGGGTGCTCCCACTTGCAGCACCTTCAGCTTTGTCTCTCCCAGAAAAAGCTCGGCTAGCATCTTTGCCTGGCCTTTGGTGGTTTTCAACCGGTAGGCAACCTCCGCCTGAGTGCCAACCGACATCCGTGAGCCCAACCGGTCCGTCGAGTGAATGTGTGCCTCCATCAAGTACTCCACCACCAACGTCTTGTCAACCCGGGAAGAAAGCTGCCACGACCGATCAGCGGTGGGGTTGTTGCGATCAGGATCGACTGACCACTCCCACGCACCGCTTTCCGGAATGCGACGAGCCATCCGAATGCAGGGCTCCGCGTCGGTCAAGTCCACGGTCAAGCGCCTCTTCTTCGGAAACGAGCGCCGTGTGTCCGGTCGATGGTTGCGATGCTCCGAGGTGTCCGGAGTTTTCTCCAAGTAAGTTTCCGCGAACTCCTGCAGAACATCATAGCTGAAGTGACGTCCCCGACGAGCCGCTTGACACTCCTCGCGACGTTCTTGGTAGAGAGCTCCGGTACGCCCATGTTCCCTAGCCTCATGACCACCAGCCAACATGAATTCCAACCTCCAAGATTGTTGGATGAAGCTGACAATAGTCACCGAGAAGAACTCGGACATGGTCACGATTTCTCCGAATACCTTTTTGTCACGTCCAATCAAAGGCTCGGCCAGGTTTGCACCCTTATTCTTGAAGAAGTGCATGCAGCGCTGGGCTTCACGCTCGTAGAAGGCAAGGAACTGGGTCAAGTTGTCTTCCACGTCCTTTCGTGACTGTTGCTCGATGAAAGTCACCAGGGCTTTACGACTATCCATGACCTGCTCATTCCCCTATATCGTTAGTGGCGAAGGGTTTAAAAGGGGGTTGGGGATAGTTTTAGGGCGTTACATTACCTTTCGAGGGGATAAAGCGTGTAGCCAGGTGTAGGTTAAGTTGATGAATTGCTCTTCCTCGAAATCGTCGGTCAGCCACTTGCAATGCACACCAACTGCCTTGGCCACATGAAGCTCGCAATCCTTCTCGATGCATTCGCCCTCTTCGTTCGTGATCCGAACCCCGCGACGTTCCTTCTCAGGAAGATGTTTGTTGAAGTGCAGCCGTGCTCCAGCCCACCCGCCTCCTCCGCTGTCCCGCACCAACATGAACGGACGAAACTCCGGTTTCCCTCCGTTGAACTCTTTTTGGCACGCGTGCTTGTCCAGGAATTTCCCCGAGACGTCTTCCTGGTGCCTCACGGAAATTACATGGTCACAACCAGCCCACATCTTTGCTTCGTCCTCCCCTCTTTCTCCACTGGGTAAAGGGAAGGTAGCCAGTTTCAGTATACCGATGCCGTGGATCACCGTGCACATCTGTCGAAGACATTTATTCTCTCTCAGAATAATTTGAGTAACAACGTGTTATTTCGAAACTTGGAGGTGAAAACAAACCATACCTGCTCAACTGCTGAACTCTTCACACAACTATGCCCCGCATCGGAGTAACATGCCGCGGTGTTGAAGGGAGGTTTGCCGATGCGCCGGTCCATCAGCAACATGATTTCAGCCGGACACCATGGAATGTCCAGAGGAGACATGAAGAACTTGAGGGGATGGCGGTCGAAGTGGAAGACTCTCAAGTTCTTCTTCTTCAACATGCGATCCAGTTCTCCCCACTCGATGTCCGCATCCTTCTGCATGGGGCGCTTCCCGGTGTTCGCCTTGGCTTTAAGGACTTCCTCTTTGACTGCGCGTTGGTCTTGAACCTCCCTCGCAACCTTGAAGACATCTTCCAGGGACCCTTCGTCGGACGATAGCATTTTCTGGAAGGCTTCCATTGTCGCGGCAGCTTTCAGTTTTTCTCCACTAGCGTTCCCAAAAGTTGGCACGACTTTCGCAATCGCTTCCTGCGTGTCGGGTGAAAGAATTGCTTTTCCTTTTTTCTGCACAGGAGTGCAAGTGTGCACACCCTTGTGCTCGAAAAATAGCAGACACCCTGGCACGTCCTCCAGGTCGACACGTGCAGCGATGGCACGAGCGGAACAAGCAACGTACTCGGTAGGGGTTTGGCACTTGGGGCAAGCCGGACCATGCACCTGTAAAGCACGAAGTTTTTTTAGGAAGCTACCCAAGCTATCGGTGGAAACAAAGGTTTGTGTTTCACGAAAACAGAAATATATACCTTGTGCCCAAGGTAGTCGTCCTCGTTTTTACCGGTCGTGCGCGACATTCGCTTCACGAAGTGTTTGCCTCCAACTTGAAAGAACACACACTCCTCGTCTTTACAGACATATTCACCCAGGCAGTGCATTGAACGAGCCAGAACATTCTGTTTACCGTAAACGTCGCTCAGTCCCTTCCAAGTAGTCTTCCCAGCCTCCGACCAAGTTCGGTTGTTCACGAAGAAATCTAGTTGAAGTAAAGGTAGCCCTTTCCTCCCTCCAGTGAGCTCGCCTTTGAAGTGCGTACCGAAAAGTTTCGAGCCGTCAACGTCAAGTGGGACTTTAGAGGTGTGCGAAACTCCAACAGGCCAGATAATTTTCGTAGAAACATTGTTAGTACTAGCTGCGTCGTTTTTGAAAGGCTCCGAAGTACAACTTGCCTTTGAACTTTCGCCAGTGATTTTAAAGTCTTCAGAATCGGAGTCGCTGTCTGAGTCTGACTCGGACACGAGTTCAGGCATGATTTCTTCCTCTGGTTCCGAAAACTCGATAAAAATCTGGTAAAGGTGTTCTGGATTAATTGGCAACAAGTCAACACTTTCGAATATTTCGTCGGTGTTCATGTTCATCAAGGTGTAACTTTGTTCGTCAGGAATTTTGAAAACCTTTCGAAGCACCTGCCCAACCGCGTAAGGCTCGCCTTTTGCAAAAGAAACCGGAACTTCGGAGATGGTTTGTTCACCATCTTTGCGAAAGACGACGTTAAAAAATTGTTTTGACATCTTTTATCTACATATTTCCAGTTGCTAAACATGAAAACAGAAAGAATTAAGACAAAACAGCGACTCTAAGTCTTTATAGCGCACACAAAAATAATACACCACCAGCGTAAGTTTGGAAAAAAATTCATAAGTATAAAATATGTCAGTAAAAATATTTATTTGAAAAATAATAGCTAAAAAAAACCGAACTTAAAAAAAAAAGAATATATAAAGAAATTCAATTTCTTTATTTTAAAAAAAATATTGTCTCACAGAACCTCGCGCCGTCACGCTCAGTAGCGTTGCGAAGAAGAGTTGCGTCGTAAGTTTTCTTCACTTAACTCTAAAAGCCTGAAAGTCTTTTGACTGAATATTTTCACGCTTTAACTTACTTTACGTTCTCAGTAAAAAAACTTCACCGTCTCCGAAAACATGCCTCCAAAGAACAAAAAGTCAGCAGCGGCTCCTCAACGAAGTAGCGTGCGCCACAATTACCAAGAGATCTTCGACTCGCATTTTGTCGAACTGAAACCAGAGGCAACTCTGGAAGAGTGTTGGTTCGGGGACAACCCACGAGGCGACGAGAACGACGGAGAGGCTGTTAAAGCATCTTACGCGCAGCACGGCAAGCTCCGGGATGAACCAGCGATGCTCTGGGCGATGCTGCCCTCAAAGCGGCCGCCCCACTACGAGCACGTGCCCAAGCGGTAAGATTCCAAAGCTCTACTAACTGTGCTGTACTGTTTTACCTGAATAGCTTTCTTCTTTGCGCATTTCTCTGGCAAAACAAGACATCTCAGAGAGTTTTGACATTAATGTCAAAAGCTTTCTTCTTCGCGCATTTCTCTGGCAAAACATGACATCTCAGAGAGTTTTGACATTAATGTCAAAAGCTTTCTTCTTCGCGCATTTCTCAGGCAAAACAAGACAACTCAGAGAGTTTTGACATTAATGTCAAAAGCTTTCTTCTTCGCGCATTTCTCAAGCAAAACATGACATCTCAGAGAGTTTTAACATTAATGTCAAAAGCTTTCTTCTTCGCGCATTTCTCAAGCAAAACAAGACATCTCAGAGAGTTTTGACATTAATGTCAAAACTCTCTGAGATGTATTGTTTTGCTAGAGAACTGCGCGAAGAAGAAAGCTTTTAACATTAATGTTAAAACTCTCTGAGTTGTCTTGTTTTGCCTGAGAAATGCGCGAAGAAGAAAGCTTTTGACATTAATGTCAAAACTCTTTGAGCTGTCTTGTTTTGCTTGAGAAATGCGCGAAGAAGAAAGCTTTTAACATTAATGTTAAAACTCTCTGAGTTGTCTTGTTTTGCCTGAGAAATGCGCGAAGAAGAAAGCTTTTGACATTAATGTCAAAACTCTTTAAGCGGACATGTTTTGCCTGAGAAATTCACAAAGAAGAAAGCTTTTGACATTAATGTGAAAACGACTCGAGCTGAAGAGTTTTGTTTGCAGGTCTGAAAGCGTTGAGTCCTCACAGAGTCTCGACTTTTTAGTAGACCCTTCTTCATCTTCAGAAGACGAGACAGTTCAACGCCCGATCCCACGTGGTTGGTACAACTGTGCGGACACTGCGACAGCAAAAAAGCGACGCAAAAACAAGGCTGATGCCAAACGCGCTCTGAAGAAACGTAGGGAGAGTTGTCCTCTGTGGATGCTAGACTCGCAGTGGTAAATGGATGTTTAGCTCAAACATTAGAAAGTGTAAAACTATATAACATTTTATAGAATACTTTATATTGAAACCTTGCCTTGAAAAGCTGTTGTTTTCTTTTGAAAAAAGGTTTTGTGCCTTTCAGTTACAAGTACGTGTGTGTTGACGGGCACGGACGACACGCATTCTACGCGCATGCCTTTGCGCACGGCTGCCAGCTTAGGCAGACAGATGTGGAACCGGGTAATGGCATGTTCCTCACCCACAACGCCAACATCTTGGATGAGACTCTCACCCTTGATGAGATCACTACCTTGGCAGTCGCCAAGATCTCGGTTAACGACTCCGGGTCCAAGACCCGGACGTTTTTTCAAGACTACTCGATGTTCAAGTGAGATCCTTTTTACTTGAATTCTAAACCCTATTTTAAAATATTGCGAGTTTTGAGTTTGTTCGCATATTTTTTCAGATGGAACATCTTGGCTTTTCAAAAAAGCACAAAGAAGAAAGTTAAATCAACGGACCTCTTGGCTCAGTACCAAAGTGCTGAGTTCGATCAACGCTTTTTTACGAGGCTTCTCCGCATCGTGGAGTACCTCCAGGACAAGCTCAAGATCGAGGAGATCATCCGCCAGTGCAGCAACGCTCTTGGCAAAGGTTGTTGCTTGAACTTTGACTCCTTGTACAGCAACAAGGAGTTGGAGAGGCTCAACGCGGTCCAGCAATTGCAAGTCTTCGAGGAGTGCTTGAAGAGCCTGCCTTTCGTTGAAAACACCCAGGGTGGAGGTGTTAGAAAGATCACTGACGCGAAGAAGTTGAAGGCCGTGGAGACAAGTCCGAAACCGACACGTGTGATTACATCTCCACGGTCCTTCACGGATTGCTGCACGGCGTTCTGGATGAGGTCCCTCACAATCGATCACATCAATTCCATGGGCGGGAAGGTAATGGACTCTGAGAAAGCGGCCCAATGGATGGAAAGCCTGAATCAGGGAAAGCTCGACCACGTTCTCTTGGGAGAGGTACGTAGAGCTCTGAAAACTTGTTCTTCTTTTATTTCACTCTTGAAAGATGTTTCTTAAAAAAACACCCCACACTTCTTTCAGGCTGACAATCTGAAGGCGCCATCAGCGGTGAATGCTGGCCGTCTGGCTGGAAAAGAGGACCTTTACATGAAGAAGGCCGTGAAGAGGTACATCGATCACTGTCGATGGAAGGAGGTCAGTGAGGTGTCGACAAAAGCCGAAGACGATGATGAGGTTGAAGTTGAGGTTGATGATGCGGGGGATGAAAGTGGTGAAGAGATGGAGGTGGATGACTTTGCCCTTTCTGAAGAAGAGGATGACGAACGGGACGCCCGACTCCAAAGGAAGCAGGAGCGTAAGAAAGTCGAGGAGTTCGAGGCCCGCGCGGAAAAACTTACCAGGGTGGAGAAGCGGAATGAAGAGTTCAAAGAAGAACGGTGAGTGCAACTGGGTGGAGTATTTCATGGTTACCCCTCACACATCTTGCTCACCTGTTTAAGGTCTCGCAGAAACAAGATGGACGAGTTAGCCGTTGAACTGGAAAAGAAGGAAGCCGAAGACCTGGAGGTGGAACAGAAGCTCCAAGCTAAGTTGGCGGAGAAGGCCGCAGAGTTACGTGCGGCGAAGTTGCAGAAGAAGGCCGAGGCGGAAGAGGTAGAGAAGGAAGAGGAGGAAGAGGTGCCGGAGCCACTCGATCTGTCTAACGTGTCCGTGGACAAGGTTTTGGCCACGGGCGGGCCCTTGCGCAACGGTACGGAGCCTGTTTTTGATGAGGCACATGCTGAGGAACTCATGAGTTTCATCGCCTTGCGGTGGACTTCTCTTGAATATGAGAAGGATTACCCGGTGTACGTTGAAGTCAAGACAACAACTGACCTGAAGAAAGAGGCCAAAGGGGCGGGAAGAAAGAAGAAGCAGGCGGCGGAGCCGAAGGTTATGTTTCGCCTGCGCAAGCACAAGATGGCGGGAGCTGTGCAAGACCCGATCGTATTGACATCCCGTGCCATCATTGGTGCAGGTAAGCTCTTGTTCATGTGTGGCTTAATTGTTTGTTGTTGGCTTTGACATTGCGGGGGCTGAAAAGAGTTGAGTTCATTGCAGGAATTCCATTGTTGACTCTGGTCCTGGGGACGTACGAGGAGATTGCAAAGGACTTGCATGCCAAGTTGATGGAGGGAGTCGGGATCGCGGCGGTCATCACGGATGTCCCATGGGGTGACGAGAAGGACACTGGGTACAACACGGAGGTTGAATGGGGTGCAGCATTGCAGGCAATCAGCACGGTATTTGATCTGAACGCGGCCCTGTCAGAGGACAGCAAGAAGCAGGACCTGGGCAAGGCGGATGGCGAGGCCATCGTGTTCGCAATAATGGGAGACATCACGGCATTGAACTGCATAAACCACGAGGCCTCAAAAAACCGTCTGAAGGTACACAGGATGCTTCGCTGTTAGTTTGAGGGTGTGCTTGAAGCCACGGGGACTGAAGTGGTATGTTTGCACAGGTATACAAGAACATGCCGGGGTTCGTGCTGTTGGATGGTGTACGCCAAAGTGAGGTACGGGGGAACACACCCACGGCTTCAGGGCACCTGTACACCACTCTGGCACGTTCCCTGAACAAGCCGAAGCTGGATTACAAGAAGGCGGTGCTGGCAAAGTTCGGCCCGGACTTGGAGGGTATAGCCGGTGTGCAGACCTTGACTAACTTTTTGCGGGAATGTCTTGGGCCCGTTGTCCTTGTTCGAGTACCAATCTTTGGAGGCGGTCCTTGAGAAGAACGTGAAGGAGTTCGGGGCGAAGGAGAACTGGACTTCCAAAAAGACCTCGGACATGGTGAAATATCTGTGTGAGATGGCAATGGAGCATTACCAGTAGTACGCGGCGCCGTTCCAGGCTTTGCACTCGACTGGTACATTCAAGCATAACTGCCAGATCACGGGATGTGCGGCTTTGAAGAGCAAGTGTAGCGAGGACGGCAAGACTTTGGTGGTGGGACAGAAGAGCGTCGAGCTTGGGGAGTATCTGGTGGAGAGGTACACGTCCTCTGCGGGTCAGGTGGTGATGGACCCTTTCATGGGCTCGGGCAGTGGGGGTATTGCGGCCCTACGAAAGGGCCGCTGCTTCCTAGGCTAC